>PVKM010043150.1:0-12592 GCA_004027735.1 Carollia perspicillata
ATGGAGTGATAGATGGAAGAATTAACTGGATGGTATGGGCATTGGGGAATACTGGGGAGCAGTCGCCATCTCAAAACCTTCTAAAACCTCTAACATACCCTATGTCCTAGTTGTAAGGTGTATGAATGAGATGAAATATGACAAGAGATAAATAAAATTTTGGCAGCTGTCAGCCAAGTCCTGAGCTTATAAATAGATCTATGCAAATATGGAAAGCATGACAGCTCCTGGAATGATTTTTTAACAGTTTCGTGCAGTCAGTTAAATAGTTTTCTCCATTGCAATCCCCTAACTCCTGGGGGTTTGTGATATCCTCATCCTAGCAGTGCTTTTAGACTTTGTCCTCAGGCATTAATTCCTAGCCAAGGCATCTGGCACACTGATAGACCCAGAGGCAGGACTTAGTTGGTTTTGCTAATAGGGTAAACAAACTCCCTTGACAGGAGGGAGTGATTTACAATGTTCAGGGAGCTTGTGGATGCTGAAGCAAGCGAAGATCTGGCGGTTACACAGTCATTAGACAGGAAAGCCTGGCTCAAGCTCAAGAGATGCGAGCTTTCAGCAGGGGCTGGTACACTGTGGGTCCTGAGAGTCTGTGTGTGAGTACAAATTCAACGTCACCTGACATTGCTGAAGCATCCTTATGAAATGTCACAAAACAAAGCTAACGTCTTCCTCCTCTCCCTTTAAAAAATTTGTTTTGTAGAGGTATCTTGGAAAGGTGACAGGAAGCTTTTAAACCCTTAAAAAGAAAGAGGAGCCAAAGAACATTTGGCCAGGAAAAGGAATGTTTGTGAGTTCCATCATTAGCTTATTGAGATTTCACTTTTAAGATTTTTTCCTGAGATTTTACACACAGTCTGTAAGGGCAGGCTAGTTCTTTTGGATGAGAAGGCCTCCCCACCATTCCTTGCCATACATACTCTTTTCAAGGTCAGGGGGACCTTGATAGTCAAAGGAATAATGTTTTAGCCTCATTTTTTCCCTTCTCAAATAGGCCACATTAGCAGGGGGAGGGAAAAACATAACTCCAGAAATTTGAATGAATGTTAGAGACCTGATTAGGTCAGAATACTTGTGTCTGATTTAATCAACAGAGGATGTGCACTTACTGAAGGCAAGAGAAAAGAATGAGCCCCTCCACTCCTGCAGTATGGCTAGTTGTATATGTATATATACATAATTTCCATTTTGCTAAGATGTTGGACCCATTCAACAAAAGAAAATTTTTAATACTATCCTGTTATGAAAAGACTCAAGAACAATGAAAATCTTGGAAGAGCTTTAAACAAACTGGCAAAAACTCCATAGCTCAGAAGGTATACACATTACAGTGACAATCAATGTTGTTTGCAAAGTAAAGCTCCCAGCTGAGACTTTTTACCTCCTTTTTATCCTGCCAGCATTATCTGGCTAGAGTGATGACTCAGCAAAATAGTGATGCCTGCATAACAGAACTCTGCAGAGACTGTGCTGGACTCAGGTCCTTTCCTGGCCCAGCACATTCAGCCTCCGTGGATCTCTAAGTCACTATGTTGTCCATGTGAGTTACAACTCATGGAAGACAAGCCCTCTGGTTCCTCTTTGGTCTATATAACTATATTTTGGAAGGCTGTAATAATCATTTTTAAAAAAACAATTCATCTTTTTGCATTTCCTTAAACAGATTTTCAGACTACAGCCACACAACATTTGCTGTTGGGCCATTAGCAAAAATGGAATATACAGTCAATTTTCCTCTTCACATTTGGGCTTCCAGCTGATTACTTTATAGACCACACAAACATTTTTCATCACTCTTTATTTTATATATTAGATAATATGTAAATGTGTTATTATCATTTTTTAAACAGATTTTATTTATTTATTTTTAGAGAGAGGGGAAGGGAAGGAGAGAGGGAAAGAAACTACAATGTGTGGTTGCCTCTCACACGCCCCCTACTGGAGACCTGGCCCACAACCCAGGCATGTGCCCTGACTGGGAATCAAACTGCAACCCTTTGGTTCACAGCCCACACTCAATCCACTGAGCTACGCCAGCCAGGGCTATTATAATTTTTTAGAGTATAGTTCATAATTATACAGATGAGAAATAGAAGTTCTTTATTGGTGTCCCTCACCCTATTAAAACTTATGTTCCTTCCTCCCTAGAGGTAACAACTGTTACCAATTTTGTGTCTGTTCTTCTGGATCTTTTCTTTACTTTTACATCACATTTCTACATTTAGAAATTCATTGCCCCTTTGCTTCTTCATTGTGCATTTTAGAATTAGCTTGTCAAGTTTCATAGAAACATGACATGGGATTTTATTTGCAATTATACTGAATTTATAGATTAATTTGGAGATAATTAACATATAAGGTAAAGCTTCATTAATGAACAGATGCCTTTAAAATTCTTAAATGAAGTTTTATTTCTACCATATGATTTTACACATATTTTATTATATTTATTCCTAAGTATGTTGTATATTGTGTTGTATTGCAGTCATTTACTTTTAAAAACTAGTCGTTGCTGGCATTGAGAAATAAAAATATTTTTGTAAGCATTGGTCTTATAGCCAACAAACTGCTGAAATCTCTGTGAATTCTGTCATATGTGAACTCAGGTTCCCATGAGTCTTCTGTGCAGGAAATCATACTCTCTATAAAATGTTGCTGGTTCTGTGTCTTTATTTCTATATCATTTCTACCTTTTGTTTCTTTTTCTTACCTGACTGTCCTGACAAGAATCTCTAGTACATAGTGGAGGAGAAGTAGTAATAATGGCCATCCTTGTCCTGTTTTTGATTTTTCAAAGGCAGTGCTCCTAACATGTCATTATAAACTGTGATGTTTCCTGTAAGTTTTTGATAAATTTCTCTTATCAGGTTAAAGAAGTTTTCTTCTATTTCTAGTTACCTAAAAGCTTTATGTTAAATGAGTATTGAATTTGATTGAGTATATTTCTGTAGCTAATGAGATGAACATATAGTTTTCTCCTTTAATATATATATTAAAATATTGTTTTAACACATTTTATGATGTTGAATTATTTATATGTTCCCTGGAAAACCTATTTTATATTTATACACTTCTATGCATTGTTGGATACTTTATTTAGCAATGTCTAATGGAATTGGGAGCTAGACTTTGAAAGCTGTCTAAAGCAACTCGTGGCTCCATAATTCTCTGATTTGCTTTAAGGAGTCCATGGTTTGTATAAAACCTTGGAAAGGACATGTGCATGATCATTCTTCCTCTTGGGAGGAAAGTAAAAACACTAAATGATCAGTCTAAGACCACACATTGGCAACAGGAGTTAGCAGTGTGTGCAGTGGCTGTACTTCATGAGTTTTACAACTCTGTCATTTACTAGTTCATGAGCCTAGTGTTCCTCTGTATGGTGGAAATCATAGTTGTCCCTGTCTCATGTCTTGTTGGACCTTAAAAGCAACAGTGCATCTGAAGTGCTTTGCACACTTCTTAGCACACAGTAAAGAAATCATTCATTCATTCATTTTTTTCTTTCAACAAACAATTATTGCACACCTGCTGTATGTTCTATGAATTGAGGACATAGCAGAAAATAAGACAGAAGATGTGCTTGTTTGTAAGAAGTTTATATTCTAGTAACAAGGGACAGATGTTAAATGCATACAAAAGAAAATGGAAAATCAATGAAGGATTTCCACAATGGGTGTGACACGATGTGGTTTATATTTTAAAAAGATAATTCAGGTGCTCTGTGGAGAACCACACAGTAGGAGGCTGTTACAATTTTTGATGCAAGTAAGTAAAGACAGTGGCTGGCACTGAGGTGGTAAGAGCAGACTTGGTGAGAAGTGAACAGAGTGGGAATATATTTTGTAAATGTAATAAGTGGGATTTGCTGATGGATTAGCTGTATAGGTGAATATTAAAGATTCTTTTAGCTTGCATTTTATAGTTGTGGCTACTCTAGAGAAATGAGTGTGGCAAAGGAAAATAATTCAAGATGACCCCTAGTTTTTTATTTTGACAACTGGGCTATATATTTTACTGAAATTATAATGTTTGTGAAGGAACAGATATTCCCCCAAGGGGGAACAAGAGTTGATCATCAAAAAATTTGCACCATTATATTCAATCTTTGTATTATATTCCTCATTGCTCTCTTCTCTTTTAATGAGCCAAAGTGTTTACAAATTTGCAAGAAAGGAATAAAAATAGATTTTATTTTAGTTAAAAATAAATATAAAATATAAGCAGAGCTATATTTTTGACAAATCAATTTTCTTTTTATTTCAGTGACATTTTTTATAATATGGGGCCATTACCCAATATGTAAAGTGCCTTCTTTACTGAAGGAAAACACACCTAGGGAAGCATGTGTACATAAATCACCATTCCCCTACCTAAGCATTGTGATTATGAATTGTGTTTACTGCTGGTACCTGTCAAGTAAAATATGGTCAGTAAAACTTTCACAAAATACTTAAAGTTATTTCTATGTGTGGTTATTTTTATAGTAACTCCTGAAAATGTCACATAAAATTTCATTTCCTTCATAGAGTTTTAAATACGAAAGTATCTATCCCAGGCGGAGCAGCCTTTCTGACACTCAAGCAGACCCTGCACTGTGTTGACTTTCTGCAGTAGTTCTGAAACTGCCTGGCCATGTGTCACCTTTGAAGGCAAATTCTCTTTGACTGTAACACAGAGCACTCACTGTCCAATGCCTCTTTGATTAGATTATACATAAAATTTACATGTACGTCCCTCCCTGGAGATTAAATAATTAAGATGCTCTTAATATTGCAGGGGAAACATTACAATTCTCATTATTTTAATGGACTGGCGGACTCCAGAGATTTGATAATAGGATGCAACATCTTGCATTTATGTTAGCAAAATTCACGATTTTGAATGTTTGGTGACCTGAATTTGCAAGCTTTTGATGACTTGTGCAGAAAGACGTAGTCTCAGATCAAATCTTAGCATACAGATCATTCTTAAAAATAATAACAGTAATTCATGTAATGGTGCCTTTATTATTAGTGCCATTCAAGCACTAATGACTCCACAGCCAGGGAATGAGTGGTCTTTTAATCTCTGCTCTGAGAGGGGTCCCGGAGGCCCGGAGGCACTCTCAGGGCTGCAGCACAGCTGTCTCTGCTTTTCAGGACATTGTCTTTCAGGGGCCTCACTATGGATGATTAATAGGTCGTATAATCCAGTAATTACACTGCAGTGTTTGAACTGGAAATACAAAAAGACAAACATTTTCTTTTGTTAAATTTACGTTCCATCTTGTTCTAAAAATAACCTTAACTAGCTTGTTAAAAAACAAAAAGTATGACCTGCTCTACAATCTTGAGGTACAATTTCTGATTTTGTCTCTATAAATCTGTAACTTATTGGTTAAGCCTATCATAGTAGCATTAAGTCCAATATCTTCCTCTACAGAGTCACCCACCTTCTAAGTTGTAAAAAGCTAAAGTGAAACAAATATGAGGTCTTAGGCACTCCAATCCTGAAATCTATCTAAAGTCCTGTGCTTAGTGGAGTGAGCCTTTCTCTAACCAGTCCAACAACAGTGCTGTTGCTCGTTGTAGCTACCAGCATTGCCTCTTGGCCCTCCACAGTCCAGTGATGAGGTTAGTCTACCCTTGAAGGGACCTTGATGTTGCATTTTCCTGAGGATGAACTGTGGCTCTTGGAAGGAGGCAATACTGCCCCCTCAATGCCACACCTGATTAAGTGTTTTAGTAAAACATCTATTCTTCTAGGCACGTTTCAGTTTCGCAGGAATATAGTGGAGAACAGAGAATAAAAAAACAAACTTCTGAAGGTAGCACATATTCTGTTGGGGGTTCCAATAAACAAGTAACTGACAAGCAATCTACCTTATGTAACACCGTGAACAGATGCTACTGGTAAGTTCATTTGTACAGGGACCCCCAAATGGAGGTTGCCTCAGTGGCCCAGCCCATGTCACAAATCTAAACCCAAGTGAGCCTGCACTTATGGAAAACGCCTTTCGAGGAAAACTAACAAACACCAGTCACAGTCCTCCAACTCAGCTTATCTGGGTTAAATTACCCTAGAAAACAGGGCCTTCTAGCTTTATAAAGAAATCTCTACCCTCCCAGCCAATCCTGCCTCATTTTTGTGTTGCCTCTTACTAATGTTCTGTAAAACTCTCTTTTGCCTAAAATCACTCAAGAAGAGTGCTCTACTGCTTGTAAGGCACTATAGGCTCCCAAATGTATGGGTCGTTTTCCTTTAAATCAAGAACATCAAACTCCTTACTAAATTGATTTAGTTTTATTTGATACTACCAACTAAACTGACAAACCACCTACAAGATAGAAGGTGATTTTTATTTCAAAGATGTTAAGTTGTAAAAAGAGAGAGAGAGAAAGAGAGAGAGGGAAGGAAGGAATGACAGACAGGAGGGAGGGAGGGACAGGCACAGAGAGGGGAAAAAGAAAGGAAGGAAAGAAGGTAACTGGGTTACCCCAAAAGAAGACTTTGAGATAAGGACTGGAGTACAAGGAATTAGTTTGGGAGTGGTCCCAGGGAGTACCAGCAAGAGGTACGAAAGAGAAAGAGCCAATCAGGTACAGTAATGAGCAGGTAACCTTATTACCTATGGGCAACTGGGTAACTCAGTCCCACTGTGAGTTTTGGGAGTGGTTTAGAATATGTTTGTGTTGTCCTCCTCAGGTTTCAAGGAGGATGGGACATTTATCTAGCAATTCTTTTTTTTTATAGTAAAATGTTTTATAAGAACAGTTTATTTTAGAATACTAATACAATGGGCATTTATTATACAACAACATATAACCAACACAAAGTAACACTGACTATAATGTGACCCCATTTTCAGTCCACAAAAGAAAGTATAGTAATAACAATATACTCCAGAGTTTCAGGAATTCAAAAAACACACTTAAAGCTGTTCACAAATATGCTGTGACTATTAGGGTTGGCTACTTTTCTGTAAAGGACCTGATAGTGAATATTTTCAGCTCTGGCACATGCTCTTTTTTTCTTCTTTCTTTACATTCATATATAAATATGTATATATAATATACGCATATGTGTATGTATACACACATGTATGTATGTGTACATACACACATGTATAATTAAGAGGGAATTAGTGTTATTACAACCCTTTAAAAATATAAAAGCCATTTCCTTTTTTACATTCAATATTATTTTGTTAGTTTCAGATATACAGCATAGTGGTTAGACAATCATGTATTTTACAAAGTGTTCCCCCTGATATTTCTAGAACCCACCTGGCACCACATATAGTAATTACAATATTACTGACTATATTCCCTCTGCTGTACTTTACGTCCCCATGACTACTTTGTAACTACTGATCTGTACTTCTCAGTACTTTCAGTGTTATCACCTGGTCCCCTACACCTCTCCCTTCTAGCAACCATCAGTCTATTCTCTATCTATGAGTCTGTTTCTGCTATGTTTGTTCATTTATATTGTTCTTTAGATTCCACATACAAGTGAAATTATATGGTATTTTTTTCTCTGGCTGACTTATTTCACTGAGCATAATATCCTCTGGCTCTATTCATGCTTTCACAAATGGTATGATTTAGTTCCTTTTTATGGCCAAGTAATATTCCATTGTGTAAATGTGCCACAGGTTTTTAATCCACTCATCTATTGATGGGCACATGGGTTGCTTCCATAGCTTGGCTATGGTAAATAACACTGCAATAAACATAAGGGTGCATATGTTCTTTCAAATTAGTGTTTTGAGTTCTTCAGATATATTCCCAGAAGTGGAATCACTGGGTCATAAGACAGATCCATTTCTTATTTTTTGAGGACCTTTCATACTGCTTTCCACAGTGGCTGCACCAGTCTGCATTCCCACCAACACTGCATGAGGGATCCCCTTTCTCCACATCCAAAGAACACTTGTTCTTTGTGGATTTATTGATGCTAGCCATTCTGATGGGTGTGAGAGGTGGTGTCTCACTGAGGTGATATGAGGGGAACACTGGCAGTGTCTGTTACAATAAGCACCTCAGGATTTTTTAACAGAAATTTTAGATAGTAGTGGACACCATGAAGGAAATAAAGTGGAGAAAGTTGTAGAGGTGGGAGGGGAATGCCAATTTTGAGAATATGATGGGAGTTGGTGTGCACTGAAGAAAGCGACACTTGAGCAGAAAACAGAATATCGAGAACTGAAGCATTAGTAGACCAGAGGAGGGGTTTCCCGTGGAGGGACCAGCAAGTGTAAGGGCCCTGAAATGGCAGAAAGCTTGGCAGGTCCTGGGAACTAAAGAAGTCGTTGTGGATGAAGCATTGTCAACAGAGGTGTAAATGGTAGGGAATGCCTTTGGTGAGGTAGACAAGGGCCTAATCATGCAGAACCTTATAGCCAGGACATAGAATTTGGATTTTATTTTGAATATGATAAGAAGCTATTAAAGGGTTGTGAGCAGTATGTATGATTCCATTTTGTTTTAAGCAATCACTCTGACCTCTGTATAGTATAGTAATAAGAGTAGAAACAAGAGATGGATTAGGAGGCTACTGTAACAATTCAGGTGAGAGACATGTGTGGCTTAGGACAAAGAAAATAGCAATATTACAATAAGAAATGTCCTTATGATAAAGGAGAGTGCTTCCTGTTCACAAAAAATGCCATCTAACCATTAATAATAAAAGAATGAAATATGTAGCAAACAAGATCTAAAAATAGAATGGACCATTGACTCAGAACAAGACTTAATAATCAATAACTAAGTGCATACTTATAGAGTAGTAACAAGGATAGTGGCAAGTATGCAAAAGTGTCAAAAGAGCCAGGAGGCTGAGAGCAATAATACAAATAAGATGCAGACAACATAAAACCTTTGTGAGCCTCTGGGCCATAAAGTAACATTTAGTTATTCAACAGTCCAAAGGGGAAATTTCTGAAAAGTAATGTAGATTGTAGTTAGCTTTGTGGGCCCTGGAATTTTTGCCCATCACATAGCAAAACTTTCCCAAATGCCCTTTTGCCATCATGTCCCTTCCATCAGATAGCTCATCCATTCCTTGGCTGCCCCTAAAGAATTTCCTTCCCAATTCTAAATTTCTGTAAACACTGCCCACAACATCACACGATGGTGCCATTACTCCTCATTCATTGCCCCAATTGATTTTTAATAGCTGTTTTTGCCTTTAATTCTCTCCCAGTATACAGTGCACTGTTCCCTAAAATATTCCTTGTATCCTGTCAGTTTCCTGAATGAAATCTTTCCGAGGTTCTTATTCCTTGTCTAAGGATAACAATCTCCTTAGTTGCTAGATAAGGTTTATCTCCCACTTCTCCCTCACAACCTCAACCTCAGCTTAACAGAGCATATCATGAATATACCTTGTTGCTACCCCTTTCAGTCTTTTCTCCTCTTCTTCCCCTATTCTGGAATTTTACATTGTGTCAAACACACACACACACACACACACACACACACACACACACACACACACACACCCATCTCTGCCTACAAAAAATACTTCTCAAGTTTTCCTTCCTTCCTTCCTTCCTTTCTTTCTTGAGAGAGGAAGGGAAGGAGAAAGAGAGGAAGGGAAACATCAAAGTGTGGTTGCCTCTCATATGCCCACAACTGGGACCTGGCCCACAACCCAGACATGTGCCCTGACTGGAAATCTAACCAGTGACTCTTTGCTTCGAAGACCCACGCTCCATTTGAGCTACAGCAGCCCAGGCTCAAGTCTTTTTCTTAAAGCCTTTCCTATATTTGATGCATCCCAGCAGAGGATCATAAAGTAGCACTGTTAGATGTGTTAGCCAAGCATTTAGTCATTTACTGAGTGCCTACTTCATACCAACTTCTGTGTTTAGTGTATAAAGATGAATATAAAATGCTCCTGCCTCAAGGAACTGAATCCTTTGGGAGAGATGAATGCAGAAATACGGCTTTGTAGAACATGGTGAGTGTGATGACTGAGATACGAACAGGGGTTAGGGTTGCAGATGTCCAGGATCGAAAATAAGGCCAGGCAAAGCCGAGGGGGTCAGCGGGCAGGCACAGAGAGCCAGGTCTAAGCGCAACCAAAGGCAGAGGTCTCTCAGTACCAAGGAGAGCGCCTCGTGTACCCAGCTTTGAGGCATTCCTCACATTTTTGGAAGCAGCTCAAAACTTCTGTTAAGCTCTGTCCTTACAAGCAAGAGTTTCTGGTAACAGAACCCTCAGACATACCCTGAGCCCCTTTGAGTAAGGAAAATAGTACTTCAACATACGAACTTGCAGGATTTGAGGATTGAAGGTTAGTTGAGGAATTTATATCCTTAGAAGGTCCTTTTTAATCAAGTCCTCAGAAGATGGTTTTCACTCCAGAATCTGAGATGGAAACCAGGACTTTATTTTATTGGGATTTTCTTGCTCAGACTTTGGGGGATTGAAGCTGATTCCTGACTACTGTAGATAGAATTTATATCCCCAGTTTCATATACCATGCACCCGGCAGCCATGATGTTATTATGAATGTCATACTTTCTCCAAATATGATGTAAATTTCTAGAGTAGCACAGTCCAATAGAAATGTAATACAAGCCACTTTATGTAATTTTAAAATTTCCATTAGCCAATTAAGAAAGTAAAAAGAAACAGGTGAGATTAATTTGTTTTACTTAACCCAGTAAACTTAAAATGCTATTTCAACATCTAATGAATATTAAACAATAAGATATCTCACATTGTGTTTTTCACACTGACTCTTCAACATCCAGCATGTGTGTTCTCACACAGAACATTTCAGTGCAGACCAGCCACATTCAAGTGCACAGTTGCCCCTTGTGGTTAGTGGCTGCTGGATTGGACAGCACGACTCTGGGTGTTAGGCTCTCTGCACTCCCACACCAGCCTGTCCAACGTTTCATCTTCCCAAATCTCGTGGATACTGGTCAGTAACACAGCATCACTGTGAGAGGTGACACCAGACCAAGTATGTTTTGTCCTCTGTTTACAACTGAGCAGGAGGCAAGAGGAAAGAATGTTTTAAGTTTCAAAATAAATTTGTGTATTTAAAAAAATCAGCGTAATAGAATTGACCAGCTAGTTGGCCATGTAGTGAGTAGAAAATGGATTAATGAATGATGACAAAATACTTAATCTGTGTAGAGATGTATCATAATGAGGAAAACTAATGCTAAGGAGTATAATATCCTTCTTTCCCCTGAAAAACATTTTTAGAATGCTAAAAATATATATTCTGGTGGTGAGAGGAGAAAAGAGCACTGGAGGTCAGGAGATTGTAATTTTAGTCTTTTGTTCTGCCACTAAGTAATTAAATTTAGATTCTTAAACAAGTAAATTAATCTTTCTAGCCCTCAATTTCCTGATCCCTAAAATAAAGGAATTGGACCAAATGTCCTCCCACTCCAAAGCCCTGTTGACTTGGTCTCTTACATAAATTCCACAGCCACTGTCTCCTCTCCAGCCCTGCTGCATAATTTCTCACCTGAACTACCACGTCCAGTCTCCTTAACAGTTTCTCAGATTTAATCTGTTCTCTACACTGTCATCAATGAAACCTTTCTGAATAAAATATCTCATCATCTCATGATTAATGTGATCAGTGGCTCCTACAGTCCATGGCAATTGGTATGGTCTGCTTGTATCTGCTCCCCAGCTTCGACTCCTGGAAAGTCTTGTAATTTTTAATACATGTGCAAAGAAAATCCAGGATTTAAAAAACATACAATGTTGTGGAGAGGCTAGTAGTTTGTGCTGTTAAACCCTACGCATACATTTAAATCAGCTAATCTCTCTAGTCTGCATCCTTTTAAAAGTCTTCTATGATTTCATTATTATGTTTTTGTAAACACTGCACCCCCATTCTTCTGGATGCATACAAGTGGATACAAACATAACAATGACAGAGGCTCCACCATGAAAAGCTTCGAATTTGAGTCGATAGCCAGAAACAGGCACTTGGAGGGTGGGTCACCTGCCTCCACTATGTGAATGAGTTGGGTGGTATTATACAACCTTTTAAATATGAATAATTAACTATAGAAAATAAGGTCAGCAAAATTTTGAACTACAGAGAGGTCATTTAAATGAAGCAGAGGCCATGAACTGCAAGCAATTCATATGGACCAGAACAAAACAGGTCTATGGGGTCCATTCGTGTGTGAGGTCTTTTCAAATCAAATAAATGAGAGAGGCGTTTTCAGAATTAGTGTTTTGATTAGAATAGGTAATTGAAAATATGCTTTTTTTCTTGATATTAATCCTCATATTGAGAACCCTTTCTGCTGCTTCTAGAAAGTAGGAAGAGAAAAAGTTAAGCAACAAAGGGAGACAGTGGACCATGATTAATAAACAGATGTTGAGTCCTATGTGAGCGGTGAGCTTTCCCAGGACTGGAATTTGAGGTATTGGAGGACACTGCAGTCAGTTTATCGCAATAGTAGTATTTCTGTGCTTCAGCTAAAGGAAAAAAATAAACCTGAAAATCACTAAAGAGCATTTTTTTACTCACCACTTTGAAACTATCTCTAAAGGAACAAAACCTTGCCCAGATTTTTGGAGACTTCTGTGTAAAATAAGTGTCTAAGCATTTTCCA
>PVKM010043151.1:0-12598 GCA_004027735.1 Carollia perspicillata
CTTCTTGCCTGTAAGGTCTCTTTTGAGAAATCAGCTGAGTCTGATGGGAACTCCTTTGTAGGTAGCTGTCCCCTTATCTCTTGCTGCTTCTAGAATTCTCTCCTTATCTTCAGTCTTGGGTAATGTAATCATGATGTGCCTTGGTGTGTTCCTCCTTGGGCCCAACTTCTTTGGGACTCTCTGAGCTTCCTGGACTTCCTGGAAGTCTATTTCCTTTGCCAGATTGGGGAAGTTCTCCTTTATTATTCGTTAAATAAGTTTTCCACTTGTTGCTCTTCCTCTTCCCCTTCTGGTACCCCTATAATTCAGATGCTGGAACGTTTAAAGATGTCCTGGAGGTTCCTAAGCTCAGTTTTTTAAATTCTTATTTCTTCATTCTTTTCTGCTTGGTTGTTTGTTTCTTCCTTCTGGTCCACTCCATTGATTTGAGTCCCAGATTTCTTCCCATCACTATTGGTTCCCTGTGCATTTTCCTTCATTTCACTTAGTGTAGCCTTCATTTGTTCATCTAATTTGCAAACAAAATCAACCAATTCTGTGAGCATCCTGATTACCAGTGCTTTGAACTGTGCATCTGATAGGTTGGCTATCTCTTGGTTGCTTAAAAGTATTGGCTCTGGGGCTCTGAGCTTTTAGTCATTTTTGGTCACGTATGAGGGGTGGAGCCTTAGGTGTTTACCAGGGCGGGGCAACCTAGTGGCTAGGTTGTGAAGCTGTGGGAGCGGGGTCAAAGAGGGAACACTGGAGACTGTTCCATGCTCTCTCGGATTTGTGTCCCCTCTGCTGCCTCCCACTAGCAAACTGCCCCCCCACGCACCCCCCATGCTGGTTCCCAGGTGGGCGGGCCTATGCACACTCTGGGACCTTGCGGGTCTCCCCAACTACCTCTCCTGTGAGGCTGGGAGCCTCTCCTGGCACCTTTTCAATCAGTGTTTTTAGGCTTTATTTCCCGTTGCTGGGGCCCTGGGCTGTGCGCCCTGTCTCACTGCCCGATCTTGCCTAGTTTATCTGCACGCGAATGTGTGTCCACGGTTGGCCAACTGCCCTACGTGCTCTGCTCGTCTCCTCCCCAAGCATCTGGGGTCTGCAAGCTGCACACCACCTACGCTCCCCCCGCACTCCTGGGTCTGCCAAACACTGCATTTTCCTGCCGCGTTCCCTCTCTGCCGACTGCCAACTCCACCCCTCTTACCGGTCTGGTTGAATGGTTGTTGGACTTCCATAGTTCAATTTTCTGTGTTCTGATTGTGTTAATTGTTTATAAATATCTGTTGTCCTTAATCTTGATTGTTAGAGGAGGTACAGTGTTTCTACCTACACCTCCATCTTGGCCAGAAGTCTGTTCTCGCTCTTAAATCACCTCCCCTTTCCAATCAGGATTTCTGACCCTCAGCAGTCCTCAAAGAGAAGAGAAGCAGCCCCCCTTCCCCCCTTCTCTTGCCCTTTACTAATGGACCGCACAATACACGACACAGAGCTTGAGAGCCGGTCCAGGTGTCCACCCATGTTCAACATCTGTAGTAAGTAAAGGTCCCAGCCTCACCACCACTCGGGGTTCGATGTGCACCAGGGAGAAGGCAGGACATGGGGTGCCGAACTGCTTTCTCGCCCAGAGAAAGAGGTTGGCGCAGGTGCCGACACACTGGCCCACGGCCGAATTCTGGCCTGCCCGGCTTCTGTATAGCCAGTGAGCTGAGGGTGATTTTTACATTTATAAAGGGTTAGGAAAAAAAAGAATGTGCAATAAAGACCTTATTTGGCCCACAAAGCACAAATAAAATATTTGCTATCTGCCCTTTTTATTAACATGGCCATTGGTCAGCAGGGGGAGCTTTGCCGTCAGCCTCCTGCTCAGTGCCCGCTGCATGTTGGCCCGGGTGCTGGTCCCCGGGCGCAGCTGCAGGAGAGTTGGACAGGCCCAGGGCCTGTCCTGACCCTGCCCGCCCCGGGTCGTGGGTTCTGGGGAAGGGACGGAAGCCGGGCGTCACGAGGAGACTGAGCGACCTGACAGCCGCGTGCTCTTGTGTGTTTACCCCGCACGTGTCTACTTCCCCTCCCTCCAGGCGAGGCGGCCCGATCAGCTTCTCTTCGAGCCGATCTGGCCGGCGCCAGCTGCACATCGAAGGGGCTTCCCTGGAGCTGTCAGATGACGACACCGAAAGCAAGACCAGTGATGTCAACGAGACGCAGCCGCCACAGTCAGAGTAGTCCCGGGAAGCCAGCGGAGGCCGTACGTGGGGCACGGAGGACTCCCGCGCACCAGCCTGCCTTGGGCCGCCCAGACGTAGGGGACTGGCCAGACGGGGCTCCTTCCTGGAAGATCAGCTGTGTCTTAAGGCTGTCCAGCCTGCACATACTGTGTCCTGCTTCAGATTAGGTACAACTGCTCCCCTTTTTATATATAAACACACACAGAACATGCACATTTTAAACAGACTGTCTCATCATTGCATCTATTTTCCATGTATTCATCGAGAGACCATTTTATAACACGTGTTAAGGAGAGAACCCTTTTTCAAACAAACTCCAGACCCCTGCTGCCGGCCGCGGGCCATGGGGCAGCCCGTGGCTGGTGCTCAGTCGCTCTGCATGCTCTGCCCTACAGACAGGTCCCTCAGCTCCGTGTTCCTGTGGCCCCGGCTCCTCAGCCACATCGAGTCTCTTAGAACATTGTGAAGCCCAAAATGCACTTGTGTCTCTCATTTCCTTCGACTAATGATCAACACTATTTCAGTGAGCAAACTGTGAAAGGGGCTTTGGAAAGATTAGGAGGGGTGGGTTGGATTGGGGGGCGCAGCATTCATTTGGGGTTCCCATCTCCCTTGGGTTGGTGGTAGCCCCACATCTCGTCATGTGAACGGTCCTTGCCCAGGGCCGGTCTGTGCACAGAAGGGATAGTGGCCACGATGCAGCTGCAGCCCCGGAGGCAGCGACGGCGTCGACTCTGGGCGGCCCCCTGCACCCCCGGCTTTGCCGGCGCCCTTCCCACACTTCAGGAGCAGGCAGCCGCGGGCTCCTGAGCGGGAGTCAGTGGAAGGCCCTCCCTTGCCAGCCAGACTTCCGTGCTGACCTTGCAAATTCAGCCGCTGCTTTGAGCCCAAAATGGGAATACTGGGTTTGTGTCCGAGACTTGTTCCAAGCTTGTCGGTGAGGTTTACAGACCTCCAGAACAGATGCCATCCGCCTGAATGTTGACATGCCAGTGGATGTGAATCCCTTTTCATTTTTCCTCCTCCCTTCCCTTTGGACAGTGTTACAGTGAACATTTAGCATTTTTGGTTGATAGTTAAGCAAACTGACATTACAGAAAGTGCCTTAGACACTACAGTACTAAGACAATGTTAAATATATTATTTGCCTCTGTAACAATTTAATGTATTAAGTTTTGACTGTGCTTCATATCATGTACCTCTCTAGTCAAAGTGGTATTATAAACATTCGGTGACAATGAATCAGTGTTAAATATAAATCCCTGATCCTCTGCAACGTGCTTGAAAACACAAACCTTTTGGGTTAAAAGCTTTAACATCATTAGGAAGAATTTATCATGTGGGTTTGGAATCTTTGATTTTACCCCTTTATGAATTGTACTGGCTGTTGACCACCAGACACCTGACTGCAAATATCTTTTCTTGTATTCCCATATTTCTAGACAATGATTTTTGTAAGACAATAAATTTATTCATTATAGATATTTACGCCTGCTCTATTTACTTGGAGGAAAAAGCACCCGTTAAGAATAAACAGACCTCAATAAACAAGAATACACGTGTGAACGTGGACTGTTTTCTCACCGTCTGTTCTCGTCTCCCCTCTGTGAGCTGACGGGAGGTTGGGAGTTACACAGACGTAAGATGCCGACTGCCGGGCCCACTTTCTCTGAGGGCGCTGCACGCCCCCCGGAGTGTCGGACGACGGGCTGATTCTCCGGGCAGGCTCGGCTCGAGTCTCGTTCTCGCCAGCGGCCGCTCTGTGTGAAGACGCACTGCGAAGGGAAGGGCCACGGGGGCTGGAGGCCCGACTGTCAGTAGAAAAGGGGGCCTCTGGGGGCTGCAGGGTGCAGCCTTGCAGAGGGTTTCAGTTGCTCTTGACTGGGTTCGAGCATTTTAAGAGATCCAAGAAGTTTCAGACTGCATTTCCGGGCAGTATACACACTGAAAATGATTTTGGGAGGATTCAGTGATAAGACGCAAGGGCAGCCTCATTAGTGTGGGCCACTGACGATGGGCCTGCGCAGTAACTAAGAGAGCACAAAGCCACAGAGAAAATGCTGGGTTTTTTAATTGCTCCATAATGTTCTTAGGCTGGTTCTGGTGGTATAAGGTATATGTCCAGGCTTCTTGGCGGTGGTGGGAGTGTAATAAAACAGGCAAAGGTATTCCTTTTCTCCCACGTCACTTCCATGGGGGAAAACGCTGAGTTGCGGTTACCATATTTCGTGATGTGTTCTCACCCTTATACTCAGGATCTCAGTGCAGGTGTTTGTGGAATTCAGAGGCTGGTATTTCTCAAAAAGGAAGCATGCCTCCCACCTGGCTGGTGTAACTGGTGTTCAAAGTCACCGTTTCCCAGTTACTCAGCCCACGAGGAGAAGCACGTCATCTGCACGGACTGATTCCAGTTCCTGATTCCAGAAATGCCACCGAAGAGGAAGCTCTTTCTTTACCAAACCGCCGTTTCGCAGTCTACAGGAGGGGAGCTCATAAAGCCTCTGCTGGGCATTTAACGCACAGGAAGACAGTTCGTGGGACCGAGCTCTGTGTCAGCCTCAAGCTGGCCAGCTTCCACCCAGCAAGAGTGGTTCGCCGTGACAAGGGACCCAGGCCAGACTGGGAAAGCCTTAACGTTCGCTAAGATCAGGTTGAGATGCAGTGAGATGGGGGTTGGTTTTAACGTGGAGCTCCTGTGCTAATGCATACCCTGTCTGCCCTTGCCGCATCCAGGTGCTTCCTTTTCAATGCATACACTCCAGGGAATTAAATGCTTGGCTAGGGGTAACATAACTAGTGATCCTAGTCTGACCCGCCTGAGGGTATACTTCTGACATCCGAAAGACTCTAGACCCCTGTCACGCTTCCTTTCTGGCACCAAGTTTCCCATCCCTGGAAATTAGAGCTAAGAGGAAGTGGAGCCAGAGGACCAAACTGTGAGTTGTTCTCGCGGCCAGACATCCCTGTGGCTCTGCCTGTGACTGACCCATGGCCCTGGATGCCAATGTCCCCTGAACAACACTGGGGAAGAGGACTGACTGCTCCAAGTTGTCAAGGCACCACCACTACCTGTCCCATCCTGACCCCCCTAAAAAAAATCAAGCCAGAACAGGCCATCGGCTCGAATCTTTAGAAACTGGAAAGGATGGCTCCTCCCACAAGTCCCAGGCAAGACTGAGAGTGAAGCCTGTGGCTGAGACCCAAGGTGAGTTCCCGTACACAAATGGTTCCTAGTCACTGCGAAGTCACAACGGCACCGAATTCTGAGCTTTTGCTAGAATGCCATTTCCTGTGCCAGCTGTCAGACCAGGCAGGGCAGTCCCCTTGCTCGTGTAGCCTCGTGTCATTTGGGAATCTAGCAAATCATGTGACGCGCTCATACGATGGTCAGAAATCTCATGAAACTATCAACGAGGGTATACTGGCATGATGTCAGTTTCCAAAGACAATGTGAACTGCAATCACTGTACCTGTGTACAATATACAAAAAGTGTGACTATGTCCCTCGACCCTTACCAAGACTAGAAATGTATGTTTCAGTCATTACAACACTGAGGTCTGTTTATTTTTTCAATGTAGCCCAATAATGGACTCCCTCCCTACTGACTGGGTGTCACGAAGCCTCATTCAAGAAGTAAAGCAACATAATCTGACTATAATCCGACAGAAATCTGTCGGGGTCTGACAAGCACCCAGGCACAGCGCTGCCTCCTTCCAAGTACCGCGTAGCTTTCTAAGACACCCACGTCCTCACTTGTGTCGACTCCTGCGTCTCGCAATGACCGCCAGCAGGTGGCAGCTGTGATAGGGTTGTCGGGTCAGGGCAATAGAGCCCAGCGTCAGACCTCACGGAACAGGCATCTGCGGCTTAGAAGACAATTCTGGAGCCATCAACAGAATGTGCTTTTCGGAAATGCTGCGTCACCAGCGCTCACCAAGGCCCAGAGGACAACGCTGCTTGGGAAAACACGGACAAGGACAATTCTAGGTCAAAGTGTGGTTCAGAACGTCGGAGTCACAACAGCAAGTTTTAGGAATGTTCACATTTTCCTTTTTGTACAAATTTTGTATGAATTTGAAGGGTAATATGACGAAAATCTGTCCAAAGTCTAAAAGAGCTCTTTCAGTAAATATAAGAAGTCAAAATAAGCACATTTTTTCTAATTGGTACATTTTTCTTCTTAATGGTTCACAAAATTCTATGAAATGCAGTGCTCTCTTCACTAGGCAGGGGCTGGGGCTGGGGCGGAGCCTGGGGGCTGTCTGACTTTCAGGCCACCCCTCGGTCACCCAGCAGCCAGGGAGCCTCTGCCCTGAGCTACTTGCTCAAATCTCAGAGCTCCGCGCAGGTCTCCAGGCCAATTTAGGTAATGAACGAAAATCAGTCCCGTTACTTCAATTTTCTTAAAAAACGAATTTTGGTCACTTTAAATAAAAATCAGAACCCTGAAGAAGTAAACCACTTGCATCGTTTGAATTTCACTTCTGATTCCTTTTACAAAGCTGTGATTAGCAAGCTCGCTTGGTTCCTGTCCTCCCACTGGTCGGTCACCTCCTTGCCAGCTGCCGCACTTCGGGGCTCAGTGGCTCTGCGGGGCCCCGCCCTGATCACTCCCCACCGTCAGACAATTATGTTGTCACCTCTGGGACTGATTGTATTTGATCTTACAGCTGTGGGATATTATCCCAAAAGCGGAAAGACGAGTTTTTATAGCTTATGTTACACTGATTCAAGACTTACACAGACTAATTTAGTGACACCAGTAATGTAAAGGTGTACCTATGCCCCTAAATTCTAGGTGGCAATGGGATTTTTCCTAGTTAAAATAATCTCATTTTTCAAACAAACAAAAAGAAAAAAACCCAGTGTTTATTTGTCCCATCATCTACTGATCTACTGACGGGGCGCAGTAGGGCTCGGGGCCAATGTGGACACACACCCTGCCCGTGCCAACAACCGCCCGGGCCTCCACCAGCGAACCACGATCCAGGCAGGATCTCTGTATTTTAGTGGCACAGCAAACTTGATACCTGATTACAAACACCCCAAAGAAAACAAATTATATTTGTTGGTTCCCATGTTTCCCTTGGTGAAGGCCTCCGCCAGTTATGCTAGGAAGCCCCTGTGGGCGTGGACAGACACCATGACTCCAAAGTGCAGCCCACACGGCCCCCGACACCAGCCCTGCAGGCTTCGTTCTGTTTCCACATTTGCCTCTTCACTGTGCTACCTTAGAAAGGAAGTCTGGTAAATTAGCACTTACTCAAGATTATTACTTTTCCTTAACACCCAAAAAAGGGCTACTGTATTCCCATGGATTCTATTTTTAGTACTCATAGGAACAGTTTTCAGATAAGAGGCTTTAAGCCATCTTCTCCTCCCCTGCTCCCATTTTTAGGAATGAATCAAATAACATCTAAACTTTAAAGGCCCAGCTAGCATTCTCAATTTGTTCTAACCTTTGGGGCAAATATAGAGAGGAAAACAATCCTTGAAATACACACTGAGGAAAACGCTTACCTCCGCATTTTGTAGGCAAACAGAGAAAACAGTCACCTGCTTGGTATCGAAGCCAGACTGGCTGTCTCGGTGTGAGCCAGGCAGGGCAAGCTAGGGCTGGTCCCAAAGCTGTGGCTCCACCCCAGGCCACCTCCCCTTCCCCAGAGGTGCCTGCTTCCACCTTGGCTCCAGGATGCTACTGGCACTTCTGGGACAGCTTCTGAGAGAAGCCCAGGCCTGGAAGAAGAGGGCTGGGTGCACCATCCCTCCTGTTGCAAGGACTGTGCCAGCCTCACAGCTCAGCTCCAAGTCAGCTCATCCCCTAAGACACAGGACAGAGTCAAGGCCAGCAAGGCCTCAAGTCTGGACAGGTGGAGAACACAGCAGAAAAAGACCCTGAGCTCATTTCCAATCCTGGCTTTCCTATGAACTAGCCGTGTGAGTTCAGGCCAGTGCCTGAAACTCTGGGCCCACCTTCCCGTTTATAAAAGGAACTAAAACCAGCTCATCCTACTCTCGGGTCACCTCTATCTAATTCTCATGTGCCTCACTTGTGACCCGACATCCCGACTTCGGCTTCTGGATCTGAGCTGAGTTGACTGGGTATAGTATCGTTTCCACCACTCCGGGCTGGAAGTTCTAACGAGAGCCAGGCAAACCTGGGCACTGAGCAGCCCCAGGAAGAGAACCCACTCGGAGGCCGGTGGCCGGGAGGCCATCTTGAGCTGGATGGGCGAACAGCATGTAGTAGCTTTCGTGTCAGGTAGCAAATGCTCTACCTGAGCAAGGACAAAGAAGCATCTTGAACCAAATAATCCAAACAGCTGAAAATAGGCCAAAGGAGTCAGCCAAGAGGCCAAGGGCAGCTGTAGCTATAAAAAAAAAGACAAAATATGGGGGGGTCCTCCTAAAGGGCCTGGCAATAAGCCGAGCAGCACACTCTGCACCTCTGTGGGCCTGGCCTGTGCTCTCCCGGACCCAGAGCAGTGACGTCCAGGGAACGACACGTGGGCCTCTGAGGCCAAGGCCCCTCCCCCCATCATCGGACCGAACAACAATTGACAGAACCATCTGGATGAGATGACCCCAGGGGTGTTCAGCTGGGAAGGAACTGAGAGACCACTGGGGAGCCAGGGACAAGGACTCAGGGGTCCAGAACTCATCTCCGCTTTAACCAGAGTAGCTCTGCTTGTCACGTGTTGGATTTGGGGTTCCTGCATGAACAAAGAAGCCTGCTGAATGTTTAAGCTTCTGATCTCGCCCAACCCTTCCAATGCCTGGGAAAGAAGCGGGAGCTGCTGCCCATCAGGAAGCAGCTTGACCTTTCCACCTGCTGGGCCGGCACAACCGCGAATGCAGCACGTGCCCCTGCTGGTCTCCCGGTGAGCCAGCTTCCCGGGAAATCTCCAGGAACAACTAACACAAGATACTTCTGCCCGCATACTGACGGACAGGAAAAGTTGTTTTAAATGTATCCTACTTAAGGTTTCTTACTCACTTAGGAATTGGATTCACTTCTCATTTACTCACGGTTTTAAAGCTACACACTTTACGGTTACGCTCCTTGTTATAAGCAATGTCCAGAATCTGATACATAGACTCCATGTACTCATTTCTCAAGTCCGGTCACCTTATGCTTTGCTACCGAACATCTGGCACCTTCTCTCACTTGCCAACATCAACCTAAGGGAGAAAAGCCCCGACCCAAGTAACCTCTAACCCCGGAACACCACCGCTCACCATGGAAGGCAGCACAGCTGACGGGCCCACTCCTGGATCCATCCTGGGTATCCTGCGGCCTCGCAAACTGCCCCCTCAAAGTCCCGGTCGTTCCTCCCAGGTTTGCACGAGGGGTCAGAGCCACTTTCAGGCTGCTCTTGGAGTCACAGAGAGGAGGAGAAACCAGCACCGAGAGTCAGCTCAGCGGCCCCTCGGACACCGCCTGAGGCTCCGGCCCGCCCACAGGTCCCTCGTCAGAGCAGCGGTGGCAGCTGGACGCGGCTTCGTAACTCCAGTTCTTCTCTCGCAGGACGGCAGGGACACAATAAAGCAACCTTGATACTTTTTTGTGTGAAATTTATTTTTTCCACATTAAAAGATTTTTTTCGAGGGGAAGTATTTTCTTCTTTTTTTTTTAACCACATGATGATCCTATACAGCTGCCCAGAGTAGGACACCATCGTAAGTTATTAACATGCCATATGAGTTCTGAATAAATAAAAGCTACAAAGCCCAAGTTATATACAAATATCTTAGGCAATAATGTTTACAAACTATGTACAATAAAACAAATGTAAACAGTAAACGCAGCATGAGAGCAATCAAAGGACACACAGGGACAGCCACCCAGTCTGCCCCCCGGGGCCGGCACCAGCCAGCCCCCGGAATCAGGCCGCTCACTCCTTCTTCCTACACTAGAGAGGCCCTCAGAAGACAAAACAAAAAAGCTGTGAAGCCGTCACTTAACTGAAGGACCAGAAATGCCACCGCCTCCACCCCTGGTCGGAGGCACCTGGAGGAAAAGACAGCACAGAGGCCCGGCCCCGTTGGCGCCCAGGCCCCAGAGGCCCCTGCTCCGGGGGCAGGTCTACAGGATGACAACTGCTAAGGTCAAATCAGAAGGTGCAGCAGATGTTCCCTAACTCCGTGACCTTCCTGACTCGGCCAGCAGCAGGCCCAAACTGTGTGGGGCGGGGCTGGGGGACACGTGACCGTGAGCGCGGAAGATGCTCGGGCGGGGGCTCAGGGGGGCGCACGCTGACCTGATTTGGGAGAGAGCTAGAAGATCTGCGAAGTCCTAAAGACAACTAACCCTATCAGCGCGGCAGGGCGGAGGCTGAGGCAGGTGTGATGAACGGGTACTTCTGTATCCGGAGACCAAGTAATACACGCATGTATCACTGTGTGACCCACAAAGTGCAATCATGTGAAACCAACGGCACTACGGCGAGAAGAGAAGACAGCCAGTATTGACACCGCGCGGAGTCCCGGGGCTGGGCAGGGCCAGCGGCAGCCGCTGCGTGCAGCCCGCCCTCTGCCGGCCCCGGGGAGGCAGGCAGAGGGCTGCAGGCCGGGCCGGCGCCGCAGCGTGAGGCGTGGCGTGGGCGTCCTGGGTTGATGGAGGAAGGCCGGAGCCCCCACCTGGAGGCTGGGCACTCACACGCTGAGAGGCAGCATACCCGGTGCCGACGAGGGACGAGAGGAGCCCAGACCAGGAGGAGGAGGAGCTGGGTCAAAGCCGTTTACTGCCCTGTGGGGGTGACCAGGGCAGAGAAGGGAAGAAGGGAAGGGGGAAGAGAAAGAGAGACTGTCATTTAAAAATCACTCGACACACAGCCAGAAATGCATTTGCTCTCTCAGACTGTTTCTCTTCCTGGCCCGCAGTAGAATCCTGACGGCCCAAGGGAAGAGCGGCTGCCTAGGAGGCATCGGTGGGTCAGAGACTCGAGGACTCAGTGGTTGTCCTCAGTAACGAGACCACGGGCTCCGTTCTCAGCAACTCCTCACCGGCCACTGCGGCCTCAGCCCTGCTTTTCCCCACAGAACAGGCCTAAACGCCTGCCAATGGGGAACTAGCTAAATCAATAATGGTCAACTACATGACGAAATAGAATACGACCATTAAAACCACATTCCAGAGTTCTTCAATAGCATGGAAAAATATTCAGAATGTAATTAATGGTAAGTAGAAAAAGGCTACCAAACTGTATGTGTTCAATGACATGAAGAAAAAAAAACGTAAGTAGCATATATTCCAGATTCCAGACTATAGGCGGGCACTGCTATCTATGTAGCTAAGTCTAGAACATGTGGGGACCCTACGCACACATACGCACACACATATATGTACATAAAATCATATATACTGTAGAAGGAAAATGTAACAACAGTTACTTTTCCTCCCTCTGAGATTGGGGGTAAATTTTGTTTACTACTTTATACTTTTTATTGTTTTCCAAATCTCCTACGATATACATAAATATCTTAATGAAGGGGGAAAAGTAACTTTGTTATGTTGTTAAGCAAGCAAAGCCGGATGGTAGGCTTCTCTGGTGACTGATGAGTGGCCAGCCCGAGGAGGACCCAGCCCCCCGCCCAGGCCCCAGCCGCCTGGCTGCGCAGCCACGGAAGCAGGGAGGGAGGGAGAGCAAGGCCCGGACCCTCCCTCAGGGAGCCACGCCTGCCTTCCCATCCTGAAAACCTTCCTGGGAAATGCTGTCCCACCAGCAGTCGGGGCAAGGCAGCCAACTGCAAAGGGCCACACTGCACACAGCTGCTCACCCCCCAGCCACTCCTCAGAGGGGTCTAGAGAGTTGAAAACAGACTCGTTCCAAAAACGCACACACTTTCCCCACAACGGCTAACTGTTCTGTACACTGAGAGGTGAGTGTAATCTCACAGAGAAGCAGGCATGCAAGGAGTTGGACTTCTCCGAAGAAACAGAGTTTCTGAAGAAACTAACCTCAGAGGATGGACTGCGGGTTTGAAACAAGCCTCCCACGCACCGGCCAAGAGCAATGGGAGGCACTCTGACGGGTGACTTCTCCCTGCCATTCGCTGTCCTGCCTCGGTGATGCACAGCCACGGTTTCCCCTTTTCTTTATGGGGTTGGGGAGGTCGGATATTTGAGCCTCATCGCATTTGAAAACTTTAAACCATCCCTCCCTGCACTCCTAGGCTTATTTATGTCTGTGCCTCCTCTGAGGTTTAGGACTGAGAGCCAGCATCTTCAAGTCATGCGGGCCTTCAGGGAACGTGAAGTTCATCCCCACTGTGGTACTGCTAAGAAAACCGAAGCAGGAGAAGGTCCAGCCATTCACCTGAGTTCACCTGCGAGCCCACCAATGGGGAAGCAGGGCTCACGACCTGCCTCCAGACGTCCAGGCTA
>PVKM010043152.1:0-12592 GCA_004027735.1 Carollia perspicillata
GTTTTATAATTTATTTTATATTTTTCCAAATAAGTCTACTCGTTCTTTTCCATTTAAAGGTTGTGTGCTGGGGTTTCACAGTGAGCAGTTATCTATAGAGATGTCTATTAGGTCATCATTGTGGAATAGGGCTTTCCTGGAAAGACCAAGAAGTTGAGTTTTCTTTTAGCCTGAAACTTTCTCTTCTTTCTTTGTATATTCAGAGGAGCACTACAGTTATGTGGAAAGAATATGGACTATGGATTTAGGTGTGGCTTAGAACTCTGGCTTCAAAACCTACTCCCTAGCAATACAACCTTGGGCATCATTTTGGGATCTATAAAATGTGACTAATGTTATCTCTCTAGGCAGATGTGAGGATTAAGTGAGATCATATATATTAAGGTCTGTATTAGCCTGGGTTCTCCAGAGAAAAGGAACCAATCAGAGATTGCATATGTATATACATAATCAGAGAAAGAGGGACTTATTATAAGGAATAGACTCACAGAGTTATGGGGCTGAGGAGCTTCGAGGTTCATGGTTAGCAAGCTGAAGATCAGGCAGAACTGATGGTATGGTTCTAGTCTGAGTCCACAGACCTAGGAAGCAAGAGAATAATTCATGTAAGCTCTAATCCAAGTCCAAGTCTGAGGGCAGGTGAGGACTGATGTCTGAAGTTGAAGACATTCAGGCAGAGGATAAATTCTGTCTTACTCATCTTTCTTGTTCTCTTTAGGCCTTCAACAGATTAGACGAGGCCCACCCACATTGGGGGAGAGCAATCTGTTTTACTGAATCTACCAATTCAGATATTAATCTTATCCAGAAATCCTCACGGACTCACACAAAACAATGTTTAACTAAATATCTGGGTGCCTTGTGGCCCAATCAAGTAGACACATAAAATTACCCATGACAAGGTCCTATGATCATACGTGGCACACAGGTGAGAGAAGAGGGTCTGGAGGCACACTGCATCCCTTCACATCCTGGCGTGGCCAGCTTCGAGCAGCGCGACCTCAGGCAGGTTGTGTAACATCTGAGTGTGTCAGTGTTCTCACCACTAAAGTGCAATATTATTATCAATCTCGTGCAGCATTGTTCTACAGACTAATGTGATACATGGAAGGTACATAGAACAATGCCTGGCATTTAGTCTGTGGTATGTCTGTCCTATTATTAGTATCATATTTATAATAAGTCTAAATAAATCATAGCCATTTTATATTCTTTAGGTCAATCATTGAAGATACTGATTTAAGTCTTACCACAAAATTACCTTCTTAACTGGACCTGAAATATTTGAAATGTCATAAATGAGGGGCAGGGTCTTGTTTTCTATAATGAAAGATCATTTATTTCATTGCACAGCTAGTATGTGGAGTGTAACTCAGAAGGGTTAATACATGGGCATACAGGATCAGAGGGAAGCACAGAATTAACATGTATGTGTTTTCATTATTGACATACCCTTTCTTGAGAGTATATTTTGATGGGCTTGACCATGGAACGTGATAGATCACAAGACTGTTTGAGGCAGAGGGATGACATTTTTCACATTATGACCAAGGGAAACCTAAAAATATTATATTAAAAAACTAACCTTTAAGCATGTATCTTAGTATTTAGTCTAAAATTAGATTTCTCTTTTGTCTCACTTTTCCTTTTCCCCCCCATCATGTCCCCATTGAAGGTACAAATTTTAGTCCGGTGCCTATTCTTAAACTCATTGATACTGTTAATGACTAAATGATTGATACCAGATGTGTTCGGTGCTGTTTATATTTATTCATAGCAACTAAAAATCCTATTTGGGTTTTGAATTCTTCTCTAGGAAAATAGTAGTGTTGTGAAAAATAAAAAGACAAGTCAATATTTTATAAAGGTAAAAAAGAGAAGGTTGGTTTGTCGTTAGGTTAACTTAGGAGTCCATGTGTTTTATCCAGCATACAATGCTACATTGTTTAGTATTGTTATATGATATACATTATGCATAATAAACACATACACACTTTCTTTCCACTGGAGTCTTTTACCCTTGACAGCATGTCCCTCCCATCCCCGGGCAGGCTGGACCTTCTGTTTTCCCCACCGATGTGCTTTTCCAGTAGGATTTCCCTGGGCAACACTTAATTAAACTTCCTTTTCTCTTTTTATGCTCCAGGCATCCTTATGCCACTCCGTTCAGGAAGTAATTTGCGTGCTGTTTACTGGGGCTGTGAATTTAATCATGCCGACCCCACACTACAGCAAGACGACTGCAGTAAGATGTACCGACGCCTCCTCGGAGCACGTTCGTGCCTCCGTTGTGTGTTGTTTGGCCAGAACACGAAAGGCAGTGGTTGTCTTATGACACATCTAAATAAAAGCGGCTTCTCCTTTGAGGACAGTGGTGAATTTAAGTTGCTTGTTTTAATAAATGTCTGAAGTTTTAAAACAAGAGTAACCCTGGAGAGGTGGTTTAGAGTACACAAGATAGAGGTTTGGAAAGGAAATCAAAAAGACTGGTGCTAGAGCTGGGCAGTTTTGCCCCTCAGCTGAAATAGAAGAGGATGAATGAAAAACTAAAATTCTCCAGCCGACCTTTCCCATATTACATGTTTACATCAGGGGTGTCAAACTCGTTTTCACCGGGGGCCGCATCAGCCTCGCTGTTGCCTTCAAAGGGCCGAATGTGGTTTTAGGACTGTATAAATGTAACTACTCCTTAACTAGGGGCATGGAGCTCAGTGCTGCCGCTGGGTAGAAACAAGGTGCTGGGCCTGATAAAACAAGGTGGAGGGCTGGATTTGGCCCATGGGGTGTTTGCTACCTGTGGTTCACCTGTAGGTAATTCACATTTTACCTGTATTGTATGTGTGCGTGCCTATAAACATGTGTTTATATTTTATATATAAGCCAGGACCCTGGTTATTTGCTAATACAATCTCCAAAAGAAAAAAAACATATATATAGAAAGAAATGGTATAAGTTAAGGAACCTGGAGAAAGAGAGGATATGCTGTAATAATAATGACAGCTCACAACTTATGGGAGTTTATTATATGGTTAGTATTCTCAATATTTTATATATATTAAGAGGCAGTTAATATATACCTTTTAACTACAGTTACAAACATTTCATAACAGAGGGTGGAATAATGACCATAATGGTCTGAAAATTGCATTCGAACCTTCGTTTGCAGGATTTCCAAACCCCACATCCACCAGGTTCAAACAAGGTCATCAGACATTGACCCAGTCCTGGAGGAAAACCCTAACCTGAGTGCAGGGGCCTGCCCTGCCCCTCCTGGTTACTGCAGGTTGCCCAGAGTTGGTACTACCTTTGATTTTGAAGGAGAAGCCATTAATCAGGACATTTATATGTGAGATCCGTGGATATTAAATTTCTGGGAAATATTCAAGAATTCAAAACCTTGTATTTTACATGCTCTGCAAGGCAGACCACACCCACTCACCTACGGGCAGGTCTCAGCCTGTGGGCCAGCTGCTGCAGAAGCCTCCCAAGAGTTCCTAACTCAGGAGCAGGCCTGCGAGAAAGCAGCCTGGGACGAACTGAGGTCCTCAGGCATTCCTTCAGCAGAGCGTCTGACAGTTTCGGAGATCTGCCTGTGCATGATAAGTGTTTGGGGGCAAAGCACCCCAATAGTCCAAACACATGCCCTTTGTACACAGCAGGGAAGAGTTTCCCGTCTGCTTTCCTCACACCCGGTCAGACAGGCCTGAATCCAAAATGTCAATGATGCTGCTCTGCTCAAAACTGAGGTCCTAGTTTTATTTTTTTGCCACAAAATATTCAAACTACAACTGATTTAGTATGCTCTACATAGTATATCAGTTCCTTTGGTCAATGGACAGAGAATTTTAGGACTATCATTCTTCCTAGAAGTAGGAAGAAACAGATGATTTGCTAAACGAATAGGTGGGGAGTCACTTTAAATAAACAATTATTTACATCAGTTTGTTATTTACGTTCTTCTAGGTGTAAATGTTAAATTATTTGCATTATTTAAAATTATGCACTTGCAATATCTATCTTTTATATTAGTTAAAATTACATTTATTACATTATTCTTTGCCTTATTTTAAGTTAATCTGTTACTTTTCCTGTGCATCACTACCTCTTTAAAACAAGTAATTTCCAGATCAGAGGGTTCTGTCCAGAGATGTAAGTAAACAAAAAAGCTGGGCGATTTCCAGTTTTCTACCCAAATATCTGAGGGTCAGACCTATATGTGGGTATTTTGGGAAAGGGTTTCATGTGATATTAAAAATGCATTTCTGAAGATAACATTAGACCAAATGAGATTTAGGTGGCATTTGAATTGATTTCCCATTACTTTTCATGATTTATCTTGGATCTGAATTCCACTGGAATTTACCAACCTGTGGGATTCGGATGTAGGGAGATGTTTCATTTTAGGTAAGAGAGAGGACCTCCTTTTCATTAAGGTGTGTGCCTCCACTCGCTGCGCTGTGGAGCAGTCAGCTCGCCCTTTGGACTCCAAAGTTAAAAATCCACCCACTGCTACTCGGCTTTCCCCTCTGGAACTTAGAGCTTCAGAATGTTTTATCCGATCTACAGATGAAAGTAGGAAGCCCCAGGTGATTCTTAAAATGCTCATTTATTCTAAACATTCAGTTGATTTCTTTTTACCAAAGAAGCACGCATTTTTAAATAAGTGAATAAGATCAAAGGAACTGCTGAAAGTGTTGGTGACCTGTCTGGACAGGGATTGTAGCCTCGATTGCTGTGGCTTTGTAATGTTAGGCCAGTCCTTTGTCTTCAGGATCCCCGGCTACTCTCAGAGCAGCTGAGATTACTGTGGGAAGCCTGACCGTGCCTTAGATAAACCCATCGCCTGGGGTTTAAAATCGACTGTGTTAAGTGTGTTGTTTAGTGGGAAGAACGGGAGATTTGTTTCTGCAGGTAGACATTCACGTCTTCATCATACAATGATATCTGGTATTCCGTCTCAGATTCTTCTTAAAGGGAACTACAAGTTGAGTCGAAGTCCTAAGTTTATAGTAAGACATACGGACATGAGACCTAGAGGGAGAGAGCTAGAACCCTGCTTTTCCAAAGAGAGGTCTGAGAAACCCAGGGGCGCGCACTCCAGGGGAAACTTGTTGCTCTGATAGGTAGGGGGTCTGCAGAATGTGCAGACCCCCTGGTGGATGGGGCTGCCTCCGTCCTGAAGCTGGTGACCGATGACACCTCTTCGGACCAGCCACCCCCTCACAGGATATTTGTATTCTCTGCTGCCCAGGGGGTTTTGATAAAAATACCTCACAAGCTTTTGACTGGATAATCTTTCAAAACTTTCTTGAGTTTCCCATTTGAGTGCAGGGGTCTAAGACTTTCTGTAAATTGTGCAATAACTTCAGTGTGTACCATGTTGATTTTATTAGTACCAGTGTAGTTCGAATTGTTGAAATGTATCTATTTTCAAAATACATCAGATGACTGTTAACATAGAAAGGTAAACAGAAGCGGCACTTTGGGTGATGGTTTCAGGTGACTGGCGTTTGTGTTGTTAGTAATAAAGATCACGTGTTATTGGCATAGAGCCCCTGAACCATTCCTGGGGCCTGGGCAGCACCTAGCATCTGATTATAACTGCACAGAAGGGAAAACGGTTGAGTAAGAACCTTGACTACGTAGAAAAACTGGTATTTGTTGGAGTACCAACCTGAAGTCAGTGCTTTACCACAAACACGATTCCTTTGTGCATGCGTATGCGTGCGTCTTTGCTTCTTTCCGTCTCTGTTCTTCTAGCTTTTCAGAGTTCATCATGTTGGCAGTTCCTTGACCAGGTCTATGAGTGTTTGTTAGGTTCCTCAAAGCTAGATTCTACACACATCTGTTTCCAGCACACGTATGTGTATGTTATAAGACAAACGAAGGCAGGACTTTCTGGTCCTAGTTTGCAACTTATGTTCAACATACAAAGTCTGACAACAGAGTTTAAGATGCATAAGACTTAAGAGAAGATTCTAGTGAGTGACTGTGGCCCTTTTGTTTAAAGTTGCCCTTTAAAAGAGGAATTTGTGATTATGTGGGCAACAAATACAATAACAAAATTGTAATGGTATTATGAAGTGTCTGTGGGTTGGGTGTTTTGGTTTTTTTTTGGATTGTGCAGTCTTCCATCCTGTCCATTCTGAAGCATGTTCATGTGTATGAGCGTGCACACACACTTCCTTTCATCTGAGTGCCCCGGAAGTTGTCTGTTATGGGCCACTAGATCATGCTAGGTGTTTATTTTCAACTGTTGATATGAAGTGGTTTAGTCACATATAACTAATAATAATTTTTATATGAGGAGCTTGTTTTAAGGAAACTATACTGGGGCTTGTATGAGGTACTTACCATGAAATTTCTATGATATATAAAATTATTATCAAATGAAAACCAAAAAATCATACCAGGAAAATATTTGATTCCTTATTTTAGAGCTAGAATGGGCTTTGACTTCTCTTCATACTTATTTCTCTGAGAAAGCATTCAGACTGACTATAGTTTTTTCATTGGTTGACTTTAAAGAATTTTGCCTGTCCTGTGTACATGGGGGAAGAGTGAACGCTCTTTCCAATAGGACTTGATGAAATTAGACAGTTGGTGATCAGAATGTAACAAAGCCTTCCAAAAGATCAAGATAATGAGGTTTCTTTGTGAACACCTTTGCAGGGTTTTTTTTTAAGGATAGGTGAGCTACTAAATTTTATTTTTCCTTTCCAAGATAACAGTTCTTTTTATGATTAAAAAAAAGTAGAATTAGAAAAATATCATGACCAATTTGATTTGTTTTAAGTGGAGGATATCACTTTGTGCTCTGTTTGTGAAAATGCATTTGAAATAAATCTTAAAATGTAAAAAGAGACAACCATTCTTCTTAAGTTGCTATATGGCTATAAAAGTAAATTTAAAGGGAATTTGGAAGAGCACGGTATATCCCATTATCTTGACAATCAATCAATTACAAAAGCAGTCTGAGCACACTCTTCAATTTATTAGAGATAATTGTTCTGGGAATGCTGACACCCAAGCTCGATAAGATAAATAATGTTTATACCTGAATTTGGAGTTACAGTTTAGATTTAATCCAGTGTATTTAACTTATTTCTCAACTAGTCACATCTAAAATATTGTTTTTATTAAATATATTATATAGAAATTTTACCTTCTGAAATTTAATAATTTTGTTTCTATAAGTGTGTGTAATTATAATTGACATCGATTACCTTTTATCTTTTGACTATTTTAACACAATATTTTATGCATTTTTATCAGATACCAATTGATGTCTCCTTAATTAATCCAACCTGCAATCAGTACACATTGGGCATTCAACAGTGTGACTCAAAATCTCAATGCAGTAAATATCTGTTGATTCATAAGTAATGTTTATGTTTTATTACTTAAGAAAATCTACCCAAAGCTTAGGGACTTAAATGAGGCTACCTAGTGCTTTTCTGACTGGTGTGTTTCATCACGAGGTGAAATTTTGTCCACAGAGCTTTCTCAGTTACTCTTGAAATGGCTCTCTGCATAGGATGCATGTTCAGTGTTTAGTAAATGCTCACTGTGTGTTGAGAACTCAGAGACGGGAGGGTTGTCCTCACAGGCACACGACTAACGCGTGGAGTAGTCAGAATGAAAGTGCAGGTCTAACGCCTTTTCAGCTGTGCCAGACTGACTATGAAAAATGCTCGGATTAAGTGAATTCTTACAATTCCTTCTACCTTACTTTCTCAATAGAGCTGTTGACCTGTTTACTAGCTGTATGACCTCATGAAAATTTCCTAACTTCTCTGAACCTTAATAGATATCTTTTAAAAGAGGGTACTAACATTATTATGGTAATGTAATGAACTAATATTTGTTAGGAAATCGAAATAGTACTGGCACATAGTAAGCACTATATAAGTATTTAATTATAATTATATTAAGATATATAAGTATTTTTCAGGCAAATTTTTTATACAGCTGACAAAAGTTATTGTCAAATTATGATAAGCAGAGAATGATCCTTGAGATGGAAAGAGGAATGCAGGATTGCTTATAGGAAGAAGTGATTTCTTCAAAATAATTCATAGGATTCTGTAGGAAACTGTATTAACAGAAACAAAGCGATTCAATTTCTTCAGAAAAAATTACAAGGAGGAAAGGGTAGAAAAACATGAAAACTATAGATTAAAAGAATCTAAGAGATATAGCAATCACACAGTAAAGACCTTAATTTGATTCTAATCTAACTAAACTGTACAGAAAGTTATAAGACAGTAGATAACTAAAAACATCAATTGTATATTTGATAATATTAAGGAATTATTGTTAAAATTTTAAGTGTGATAATAGTTTTTTTATTTGTTTTGTTTTTACAAAAGAGTCTCTGTCATTTAGAGATAATACACAACACGGGAAATTTATAGGTGTCTGGAATTTAATTTAAAGTAACTGTGTATGTACAGAAATATAGATGAAATAAGATCGAGAGTTGTAAATATTGAAGCCTGGAGATAGGTACAAAAAAGTTCATTTTACTATTCTTCCTATATAGATGTTTTAAATTTTCCACAATAAATTTTTTTAGATTTTATGTATTTATTTTTGAGGGTGGGGAGGAGGAAGAAAGAGAAGGAGAGAAACATCAGTGTGTGAGAGAAACATTGATCAGTTGCCTCTCATATGCACCCCAACCAGGGGATGGGCCCACAACCCAGGCATTTGCCCTGTCCAGGAATCGAACCAGCGATCTTTCGCTTGGTGGGACAATACTCAATCAACTGAGCCATGCTGGTCAGGACAACACAAATATTTTTGGGGAAGGAAAAAAAAAGTCTTTAGTGGAGAAAACATTTTCAGAGTTATACAGTTAATAATAGCATCTGAGGTGTACTGAGTGCTTTAGATAAATTGCCTTATTTAATATTTAAGGCAGGTCTCATTGTTATACCCATTGAATAGATAATGTGGACTAGGTCTGTGCTCTGAACCAGGCTGTCCTCCTGAGGAGACAAATGCATAAATCAAACAGATCCCTCCAGAAAATTGTGGTCCCGAGTGGGTGAGTCAGGTAAGTACCACCCTTACAAATTGCGATTTAACCAGGTGCTCACTGTCTAGGTGTACTACGTGTTAACAGCATTGACGCTGAGTGTCTTGTGACTTAGAAGAGTAGGTCAGGCACAGTGAAAAGTTGAAAAACTACCTCGTGCCTTTGGGCAAGTACTCAGATTATAGGGCCTTCATTATAGGGCATTTCCTCTCTTATAAAAATGACTATTTTAGTACCTATTTCATTGGGTTTTTGTGATGATGAGTGATTTGAAACTGGGAGATTCTCAAAGGGATCAAACAAAAAAGCGTTCTTGTCCTTGTATTCTCAAGTCTCAGCCCAGAATGAGTGCTTAGAAATATGTCCTTCCTGGCTGCCTTCCCACTTTATGCCTCACTCTCTCCTTTTTCAAGTTTGGAGATAAATTAGCAGTGGCCTCCTGGGCCACCCAGACCTCAGCTTTCTCCATTCAGAGGATGGCGGTGGTGAATAAGCAAAACAGCGTGGGTAAAATCGTCTAGGACACCTTTGCTCTATTGTTTGCTGATCACACACACGCACGCTAAATTATTTCTAAAGCCTTCAGTGGTTCACGTTATGGGGTTCTGTGGCATTCATTTTCCATTTTGTGTGTACTTTGCCAAGTAATCTTTAGTTCACAAATACTAAAACAATAAAGGTTAAAGTGGAAGTCCAAGGTGAGAATGTAATATGAAAGAAGCCACAAATTTAGTCAAATGAGGTCAAGGATATTGGAAGAGGCAGTAGGCTCTCTTTAAGAAAGTATAGTGGGAGATCTCAGGAGGCTTCTAGTGAACCCAAAGTGGCAGTGGTGGGTTTCAGAAACTAGGATTAGATGCTGAATATTCACAGTGGTAACCTGGAAGTGAGGACTAACGTATTTCATTAAACATCTAGAACATAGAGTGGGGATCAGAAGGAAGCATGGATTCACCAAGAATAGTGCACCCAAAATTAGGGTCATGTCCTTTACAATGGGTGACCAGAATAGGTCATGGTGCTGTAACCCACATGACCCTATTAGGATTTCAGCGGTTCACGTGTAATAACACACACTCTTTGGCCAATCCATTTGGAAAGTGTGTAGTAACATCCACAACCTACTGGGTATCACACCCAAGGCAAGGTCTGCTCTGCTCTGAGTACCAATGATTTAGAGGGATGCCGACACTGAGGATGATGTGAAATCCGGAAATTATAATTTTGGAAGTGGTCGAATGGTTCAGGATGTTTGACTTGAAGAAGAGACTCCTGGCAGAATAAATGAGCACCGTCTCACAACATCTGAATAGGAGGAGAAGGAGAAAAGAGGGGTTTTCCGTATCTGTAACTTTGGGGAAATGCTGCCAAGGGAATATGTTGCCACAGCATATCTTGTGGCAGCCGTGAACAGCATGGCTGAGAGTTCTGTGAGACCGAAGACCACAGCGGTCCAAGCCACAGGTGGCAGAGGCTCACCCCGAAGAACTGACCAGGCACGTGTAGGGGAGGGGGTGGAAATGCTGTGCAGGGGACGAAGGCAGTGGGATTGCCTGCCAGTTAATTTTGGAAGCTGGGGCGTGGGGATATTCAGTTTTTATTTCACCTGATCAAATATCTCTTTTTTCTACATCTTGATTTATAGCATTCCAGTGGCATTTTTGCCTTGTATTATGATGATATTATCATCTCTATTTATAAGGCATTTAAAGATGGAAACTCTGCTTTATCCATCCCTGTGTTTCTATAGCTACTGAGTTGGTTGTAAGTATTAATTTAATTGAATCCTTTGTGAAACAACATCACTGTTGCTTAATGCATTACATAAAAACGTTAACTCTGGCAGCACGTAGTTCACATTATTTTTGTCTTTGGTATTATCACTCTCTTAAATTTTCCTAAGGCCACTTTCAGTTATTTTCAAATAACCATTAGATTTTCAAAAATAAGCCCTGGCTGGTGTAGCTCAGTGGATTGAGCACGGGCCTGCGAACCAAAGGCTCGCGGTCCGATTCCCAGTCAGGGCACATGCCTGGGTTGCAGGCCAGATCCCAGCGGGGGACTCACGAGAGGCAACCACACATTGATATTTCTCTCCCTCTCTCCTTCCCTTCCCCTCTAAAGATAAATAAATAAAATATTTTAAAAACACTTTAAAAATAAATAAATAAAAAAACCCCAAAATATAGTTTTTTAAAGAAAGCACAAATCAAAGGAGAAATGCTTGGATTTTGGAAAATATTTCTCTCTGTAGGAAAAATTCTGGCCCCTTCCAACTTAATCACAACAGACGGGTTTGTTCTTCACATCCACAGGGCAAAAGCTCTTTATCCTTTTAATGTCCAATCGTCAGGTTGAAGTTTCTCACCGACTCAGGTGAATTTAGCCAGGTAATTATTGAGGAGTATTGTATTCTCACCACAGAAAGTATTCAAACAAGTGCAGATTTATCCCAACTACTAAGTCTGGTTAGGAGGAGCCCTTGAAGTGGAGTTCCCCACGTGGGGAGGGACAAGGTGTTCATTACTCGGGACCTGCCTCCTTGTACATGCCTGGTTGAACAGGTCGGATGGGGCGTGCCCGTTGTTCAGCAGCACACGTAGCTCGGATTAGAGCCAGATTGCACTACTGACAAGCTCAGGGACCTTGTGAAAATAAGGGAAACTCTTTCCATTACCTCGCCTGTGCAATGGAAATAGTAATGGAGAAGGGCTGATCACCTCTTTCATGTGTTTGCTCTCTCTCTCCTGGTTTGACGGGGCAGTCATAGCTTGTGTGACTTGCAAAGAAGAAAAGGTAGATAAAAAAGGGAAGGAAGAAAGGCAAAAAAGAGGAGGAAGAGATGGCAGATGTGATTTTGCTGCTTTTCATCTAAAAACAAATTCCAGAGTTTGTACAAACAGCCACTGCTTCATTATTATAAATCGCACCTCTGAACTGTTCAGCCAGGCATACGACCAACCTGGATGGCCCAGGTAATCAGTAGCTGGATCTGGCAGTACAGTGAAGTCAATGGATGGCTACTAAGCCACTCTCCATTTATTGACTATTGTTGATTTAAAAGCTAAGAGTATTCTATCTGTCTCAGCTGCATTTTAGTTAATGACATTTAATGATATTTTCATGCTAATAACCTCAACTGTTGACATCCTGAGATGTATCTCTTCGGCCTCTAAATTATAATGTTCTTGGATAATCGAGTTTCTGATAGCAAATTGTGTCTGTTAGTGAAGACTTCGTATTAACAGAAACAATACTATAAATGTGCAGAAGGATCTTGTTGGGGATGAAGAATCATATGGCGTATTATGTCTTAAGTTAAATGAATAAAAGAGTCTGAGTTTATATTAAACTGCCTCATTTAATAGGAGAGGTATAAAGTATATGACAGCCACAAATGACAGAGATGCCAGAGACACCTCAAACTGTATTCAAAGGAATACATTTACCCTGCAAATAAAAGCTGGAAAAGTTCCAAGAGCTATTTTTGATGATGCTCATAACCACTTGCCATGTTAAAAAATTATAATCCCTCAAAATAGAAAAGTG
>PVKM010043153.1:0-12596 GCA_004027735.1 Carollia perspicillata
CTTCTTATTCCCTGTACCTTTTCCCCACTCTCCCCACTCCACATCCCCACTGATAACCCTCCATATGATCTGTATTGCTGTGATTCTGTTCCTGTTCTAGTTGTTTGCTTAGTTTTTGTTTTTATTGCTTCTAGGTTCAGTTGTTAATAGTTATGAGTTTGTTGTCATTTTACTGTTGATAATTTTTATCTTCTTTTTCTTAGATAAGTCCCTTTAACCTTTCATATAATAAGGGCTTGATGGTGATGAACTCCTTGAACCTGATCTTATCTGGGAAGCACTTCATCTGCCCTTCCATTCTAAATGATAGCTTTGCCGGATAGATTAATCTTGGATGTAGGTCCTTGCCTTTTATGACTTTGAATACTTCTTTCCAGCCCTTTCTTGCCCATAAGGTTTCTTTTGTGAAATCAGCTGATAGTCTAATGGGAACTCCTTTGTAGGTAACTGTTTCCTTTTTTCTTGCTGCTTTTAAGATTCTGTCCTTATCTTTCATCTTGGCTAATGTAATTATGATGTGCTTTGGTGTGTGCTTCCTTGTGTCCAACTTCTTTGGGACTCTCTGAGCTTCCTGGATTTCCTGGAAGTCTATTTCCTTCACCAGACTGGGGAAGTTCTTCATTATTATTTCAAATCAGTTTTCAATGTCTTGCCCTTCCTCTTCTCCTTCTGGCATCCCTGTGATTCAGATGTTTGAATGGTTAAAGTTGTCTTGGAGGTTCCTGCACCAGTCCTCATTTTTTTGGATTCTTGTTTCTTCATTCTGGTCTGGTTGAATGTTTATTACTTCCTTCTGGTCCAAGTCATTGATTTGAGCCCCGGTTTCCTTCCCTTCACTGTTAGTTGCCTGTACACTTTCCTTCATTTCACTTTGCATAGCCTTCACTTTTTCCTCCATTTTGGTACCATACTTAACCATTTCTGTGAGCATCCTGATTACCAGTGTTTTGAACTCTACATCTGATAGGTTGGCTATCTCTTTATCACTTAGTTCTATTTTTGGAGCATTGATATGTTCTTTCATTTGGGCCATATTTTTTGCCTTGGAGCAGCTGTTACACTGTAAGGGGCGGAGTCTTAGGTATTCGCCAGGGTGGGGCAACCCATGCCATTGTGTTGTGCTGGTGTATGTGGGGGACGGGTCTGAGAGGGAACAATGCCGCTTGCTCAGCTTCCTGCACACTTGTAATCACTTCTCCCACTACCCACAGGCAAATCGGGCCCTTCTGGTGCTAATTCCCTGGGTAGGTGGGTTTGTGTACATTCTAGGACCCTGTAGGTCTCTCCGATGATCTCTCCTGTGAGGCTGGGAGTTTCTTTCACCACTGCAACCCCCACAGATTTTTACTGCCAGAGGTTTTGAGGCCTTATTTCCCCATACTGAAACCCAAGATTGTGCGGTCTGTCTTGCTCCCCAGTTGTTTTTCCCAGTTATCTGTGTGCAAATGTGGGGCTGCCTGCTCCACCAGCCACTGCTTTGTTCCCCAGTTCCTCTAGCCACTGCCAAGCCACATATCCTCTCCCCTGTTGCTATCCATCTCCGCCCCTCCTACCAGTCTGAATGAATGCTTCTTCTTTAACTCCTTGGTTGTTGGACATCCATACAGTTCGATTTTCTGGCTGTTTTGGTTCTTTTTTGTTTTTAAATTTGTTGTCCCTCTTTTGGTTGTACGAGGAGGCAAAGTGTATCTACCTATCCCTCCATCTTGGCCTAAAGTCTCTGCCTTCTTTTTTAAGTTTATTTTTAAAAACTCTCAAACTTACAGAAAAATTGCAAGTTACAGTACAAAATATTTTTCTCCACTGAACCATTTCAGAATTGCTGAAACAATGTCTTTCTCCCAAATGTTCTAATGTGTATTTCCAATAAGCAAAGATATTCTCTTGTATGACAACAATCCAACTATCAATATCAGGAAATTAACATTGATATTTACTACCATCTAATCCTTGGACCCCATGAAAATGTTTCCAGTTCTCCCTGTAATGCCATTTGTATCAAAAGATTTGGTTCAGCATGCCTGTCAGATCCCTTTAGTCTAGTTCATTCTGGAGCATTGCTTGGACCACCATAGAAAAGTCACTTGTGAAGGCTATAGATCAATGACTTAGTAGGATTCCTTACTTTGGATTTGTCCAATGTTTCGCTCATGAAAACACTTAGGCTGTGCATCTTTGTAAAAGGCGAAAGATTTATACGATCTGAAGAGAAACCAGAGTATAGGCTGTGCATCTTTGTAGTGAACATCACAGAAGAGGTGCTGTGTCTAGTCTGCATCTAACAGGTATCACTTTTAAATAGCTCCTTTGCTGGTAATGGTTATTTTATTTTATTTTTTACTTATTTTCAATTACAGTTTACATTCAATATTCTTTTGTATTAGTTTCAGGTGTACAACATAGTGGCTAGATAATTATATACTTTACCAAGTGTTCTCCCTGATATTTCCAGGACTCACTGGAAACCATACATAGCTATTACTATATTATCGACTATATTCCCTATAATATACTTACATCCCTGTGACTGTTTTGTAACTGCCAATTTTTATTTCTCAGTCCCTTCATCTTTTTCACCCTTCCCCCAAACTCCTTCCCCTCAGGCAACCATCGGTCTGTTCTCTGTATCTATGAGTCTGTTTCTGTTTTGTTTGTTCATTTATATTGTTTTTTAGATTCCACACATAAGTGAAATCATATGATATTTGTCATTTTAATCATTAGATTAAGATGACATCTCCAAGGCTAATGCATTATATGTTACCCTTTTCTCCTTCTTATTTAGTATTTTGTGTGCTTTGAAATTGTGTAAGTATCTTCATTAAACTTCCAATTTGCATATTCATCCATCCATTCATTCATTCATTCAATCTATATGGACTCATGATGCAATGGTTTTATGGACTATAATCTGTTACTGTCATTATTTATCTTGATGCTTAAATCCTCTCACGTTTGGCCAGAGGAAGCCCCTGCAAGCTGGCTCCCACATCTCTTTGGCATCATTCCTTGAGCAGTTCCCTGCTTTCTGACACAACACAATATTTCAGGCTCCTCCTCTACCATCCTGTCCCCAGCCCTGGGATCAGCATTTTCTCCAAAAAGCCCTGGTTCTTATAAGTGGTGTCTCCTTTATTCTGACAGAAGAGATGCCAGCTCTAGTCAAACTTGACTAGGAGAGGGGGCAGGAGGGTCTTCCCTCACTCCACAGGGTGGAGGCTCGTCACCTGTGGGAACCCACAGGCCTTTGTGCATCAGTGAGCCCTCCCTGGGTACCTAAGCAGTTACCCTTTCTTCCCGAGCAGAGGTCTGTGCTTGTCTGCAAAGCTCTGCTATGCAGCACCACAGCATTCTTTTTTTAATTTTTGGTTGGCTTTAAAAAACCTGCTTATCTATCTGCTTCAAATTAAATCCCAAATGTGGCTTTATCAAACCATTTGTTGTTTCAGTGGCTGTTGATTACAGATGTACATCATTTCTCCCTCAGTCTTTTAAAAGGGCCAATCGCTATGGTAACCATATTACAAAAAATTGCTTTGTCTCCATAAAGTACCCTTCAGAAAAAGGTCATTCGGTATTAATGTTTTCCAGCTGAAACTAGCAATGTAAGTAGTGTTAAGACATTGTCACCACATACTGTTCTGTGGGTCTGTTTTCAGTCATGTATTTTCAGGAAACTCAAAACAGGACTAAATATTGAGAGTAGAAAGAACTCTAATGCTACAACATATGTTTATGTGTGCTTCTAAATTTGAAGAAATGTGTTTATTTTGGTTCTTGTGGTGGCAGGGCAAGCTTTATTAGCTTTTGATGATGACATTTTGCAGTTTCCTTGATCCCAGTGTGGGCTGGGATTGAGAGAGGCACCCTGCTCTTGTCAGACGTAGAGGGTGCCTGGCGCTAATTAATGGGAGAGATGACCCTGGGGGCAAAGTGGCTTCCAGAGGTGCTGAATTCCACAGAGCTGCGCCCCCAGGTGACGCTGGGCAGACCAGCTAACTTTGAGTGTTATAGTAGAGCCCGCAGTGGGTCAGACCATAGAATATATTTTTGTTGTTGTTTTTCATTTAACCTCAAGATTTTATATAACATTTCAGTGGCTATGGGGTTTTGTTTCTCACAAGAAGAATCACTTCAGCTGTGTTCTGGGTGCTCAGATCTTTTGCCCTTTTATTTTCCAGGGGAAGAAACAGAAGCACAGAAGTGCCTCAGCCTTAGAGCTCATTTCCATACAGATGGTATTGAAAGCTGCACTTCCACTCTTGTGCGTCTTCTTTCTTAAGAATTACCCCCTATCGTATTTATATACGAGCATAAGTTTAACAGGCAAATAGTTCTGTGCAGTTCATAATGCGAAACGGCAGCCCCCTGCCTCTTTTCTTCCCACCCCAGGTCCTTCTCTCCAGAGGTTGCCACTGCTAATTGTTTTTAGTGTTGACTTTGGTATTTGTCTTCATATTTCTAAGCAATCTCCTTGATCGCTGTTTAGATCTACTTAAGTAGCTTTTTCACCAGGGCTTATGTTGCGTCACTCTCCGAAGTTCTTTATGTGTCTAACTATTAATTCTCTCAACAACCCAATTTGCTAAGTACTGTCATTAGCCTCATGAGAAAACTGAGGCACAGAGAGGGTAAGTAGGTGGCCCAAACACAGTGAAAGGCAAAGACAGGTATTCAAACCCTGACATTCTGGCACCAGTGTTTTGACTTAGCAGTGCTGTGTGTAATGTGTTGACTTTCTGTCATGGGAGGCCAAGACTACTCTCACATCCTCCATTCTCATACCTTTCATTCACTCTATTTTTCCTGTTAGAACACTAATTGGTGCATTTTTGTGCACTCTCTCAGTATCTCTCTGTCTCTCACACTTGTGCACGGAGGCACACACATAATTTTTGAATCATTTGAAAGTACTTCAGCCTGTGTCTACAAGGAACAATGACATTTTCCCAACCGACAGTGCTATTCTCATCCACCCCAAATCATAGACAGTTCATATTCCAATTTACTCAGTGGGCTCCAAAATATCTTTTACATATTTTTTCAATCTAGGTATAATTAAAGATCACACATGATGGTGGTTTCTATTGTTTCTATAATTTCCTGTAATCTAGAATAGTACCTGTGCCCTTCCTTTTTCCCCTTTCAAGCCATCATGGCCATATGAGTTGTCTGGTCAATGTCTATAATTGGGACTATTTGGTTGTGTCCTCAGAATTTGATTCAGGTCAAATATTGTGGCAAGACTGCTACATTGGTGATAATGCGTACTTCCTGTTTCATTGCATTAGGAGTGCATAACAATTTATTATATTTAATCATTTGTTTAGGATGACTACCAGATTGCTCTAGTGTAAAAACCTTTTCCTTTTGTAATTGGTAAGAAATATGTGGGATGATATATTGAACCTATATGAATATTCTGTTCCCCAATAACCTTTTATTCAGTGATTTTTGCTTAAATCAATTATGGTTGTGGAATGGTGATATTTTAATTCTATCATTTCTTCCACATTTATTAACTAACTTTCTTCTGTAAAGAATAACTTTATCTCCTCAGTCTTTTTAAAAATCAATTCACCATAGACTCAATTATTCTTTTTTAATTCAATGTTTTATAATTGATTATAGTCATTATTCTTTTTATTTCTTTATCAAGTTGTTCCAAGTTTGGCTAGTAGGGGCCTCTTCAATCAGATTTTTGTATCTTTTTGACATGCCCATTCATTTTGAAATGCATCTTTGCTTTCTGACATAAAAGATGGTTCAATGCCACTTTGCATGTTCTCTGCATGAGACCTGGAATTAGCTAATTTTCAAGGCCTCCTGGTTACTTTGTGAGGGGAGTTGTTTTATAAATAAAACAACAAATAAAACCTCCTGGCTATTAGGTGTGCTAATTGCAACTGGGATGTCATTGCGTCTGGTCCTTTAGATGATGGACAGAGCTAGAAGCTAGTCCAACTTAAGTCTAATACCACAAGTCGTCTCTTGCTCCTTATTTGTATTTCTCTTCTCTTAGGACTCTGGTTTTCCAAAAGTTTAATATATTTTATCTATTTGCTCCAGCATACACAAACTCATTTCAGAATTACTATACCAATACCACTATTAACAACAAACTTATAAAGAAAAATTCAAGATTTTGTTGGAATAATTTTTGTCCTTAGAATGTATAACATAGAGTGAGGGTAGTCAAAGAACTCAGTTAAAAATTCACTTGCATTAATTCTTCTTTCTTTGTGGTTGTGTTATCAGTCTGATATGCCATTGAGTGGGTATATAGTTTTAGAGTATACCATTTATCATCATACTTGACTTACTCTTTGAGTATTTTAAGCTTTTACATGCTCAAAAGACAAAAACTATGTGAAAAATGGTAGAGAATTCTATTTCCTATCCACATCCCTTTCATTTATTTCCCATCCACCAGCCTCTAGGTCATCGTTTTTATTAGTTTCTGGTTAATCCTTCTGTGTAAATATGTGTGTGTGTATATATGAATATATGTGTATATTAGATATATAATATATATTTCTTATTTAACCTTTTGTACACAAAAGGTAGTATGCTATATATACTCCTCTGTATTTTGCTTTTTTAACTTAAAATGTATCCTGAAAATCACTCTGTCTTAGTTTATAATATTTTCCAGTTTAGCACAATACATCTTGCAGCTGTACTATAGTTATGTAACTCATTGCCTATCAGTGGGCACTTAAATTGTTGTATATTGCAGTATTGCCACGGTGAATAACCTTGGGCATATATTTGTGAAGATGTTTTCAGGGCTAGTTCCTAGAAGTGGGATTTCTCGGTCAAAGGGTAAATGCATAGTTTTCTTAGTTGTTGCCAAACCTCCTTCCATAGATAAGGTACCATTTTGCATTCCCACCAGCAATGTATCCAACTTCCTGCTTCTCCTGTAGCCTTGCGCACAGGGTGCATGGTCGGGCTTTTCAGTTTTTGCCAACGTGATAAGTGAGAGATAGTATCCAGTGTAGTTTCAATTTTTATTTATGGGTGAAGTTGAGCATCTTTTCATATGTTAACACCATTTTGTATATTGTTTTCTGTGAGCCTGTTTATATCCATTTTTCTATTGGATTTTTTAATCTTTCTTTTCCTGTATTTTTGAGATTATTTTTTATATTAGGGAGATTAGCACTTTATCTGTGAGAAATATTACACAGACTTTCCACCAGTTTGTCTCTTGGTATTTGGCTTGGTTTACAGTGGTTTTTAAATATTAGAAGAATTTTATAGTGAAATTAATCAATCATTTCTTTTATTGCATGTTAATGATGTATGGTTTAAAAAATCTTTCTTTGCATCCTTCATATCCAGATTATAAAATAATTCACATGTTCTTCCTGAAGTTTTTTCATTTATATGACTGATCCGTTTAGTCTTTATTCTGGTATACCATGTCCATTCAGAACGTATCCAGCCATGTAACATGAAAATGGAGACTTTTATTGAAGAAGATACAAGATATAAGAAACATTATGCACAGGACAATGATTCCTCAGTTGCCTTCAAAGTAGGCACCTTGGGACCTCACACAGTTCTCCCAATCACCATTAGCTGCCCCATCATATTTTCCTGAATCTCACTGATAGTCTTAAATATCTTCACTTTCAAAGGTGATTTTAGTTTTGGGAATAGCCAGAAGTCACAGGGCATCAAACTTGTGATGTAGTGGGTCTGAGTCACCTGGGTGATTTGATGTTTCACAAAAAAACTGAGCATGAGATGTGATATATGAATGGGTGTGTTGTTGAGATGAAGCTGCCACTCACCTGTTGCCCATAGTTGTGGCCTTCTGAGTCATCTGAATAGTTTCCATGGAGGAATGTTCAAGCTTAACGTAAAATTTGATGCAGATTCATTTTCCTACTCAGTCATTTTGAATGCGACAGCCACATCCTCACTCAATGGCATGTACCACCCACACTGACTAGTCCAGTGAATTTGTCATTGTTCTCACATATACACTCCAGTCCAGCCTCCTTGGCTGCCTTGGCTGCCAGGTTACTTTGATGTTGCACAAACAATTCTCGACATACTAACAATGGCTGGACTTTTTTTAGACAGACCTCGGCTGGTGTGAGGTATGTGCCCATTTCTACCCTCTTCCAAATGACCATCCAATGATCAGAGTATTTTTTTATTATCAAAAAGTCTATCTGTTCCCAGTAATTTGAGATGTCACCTTTATCATTTTCCTATATTTCCATATCTCCTACATTTTCATATACACTTGGTCCTATGCCTAGACTTTTTCATTGTCTGTCTCTTCATTTGCCAATGCCACAGTTATAATTATTGAGATTTTAAAGTATGTTTTAATATTTGGCAGGACTAATCCTCCCTCATATACTCTTATTTTAGAGTTTTTCTATTATTACATGTTTAATTATTCATTTAAACTTTAGAATCAACTCGCATTAGTCCAGAATAAAAATTTACTGACAGTTTTATTTTAATTTTGTTAAATTTATATATATCTCTAGAAGGATTGATGTTTTTATAATATTAAGTTATTCTATCTAAAAACAAGGGACTTTTTGTGATTAAGTCATTTTATATTTTTTATAATTGGTTTGAAATTATTTTCATGTGGGTTTTGTATTTTCCTTGGTAAGTTTATTCCTAAGTACTTCATCATTTTTGTTGCTTTTGTACATAGGGAGTTTCTTTTCCATTATATTGTTTATTGTTTGTGTGTGCACACAAACACTCACACACACTATTTATTTTTATAGATTCATTTTGTATTCTATTTTCTGAATTCTTTTATTATTATGTATTGCAAATGGACTTTTGTTTCTTTCAAAACTTCTAATTCTATAATGACTTTTCTCATTTTTAAAGTATATTTTGATTATGCTATTACAGTTTTCCCAATTTTCCCCCTTTATCCCCCTCCGCCCTGCATTCCACAACCCTCCAGCATCTCCCCCACCTTAGTTCATGTCCACGGGTTGTACATATATGTTCTGTGACTTCTCTCTTTCCTATACCATTCTTAACCTCTCCCCACCTCTTTTATGACTACCAGTTATGCTTCTTATTCCATGTACCTTTCACCCCCTATTCTTTCCCTCTCCTTCCCCACTGAAAACTTCCACGTGATGTCCCTGATTTTGTTCCTATTCTAAACGTTTGCTTAGTATTTTTTTATGTTCAGTTTTTGATGGTTGTGAGTTTGTTGTCATTTTACTGTTCACAGTTCTTGATCTTTTTCAATTTTTTAGATAAGTTCCTTTAACATTTCGTATAATAAGAGCTTGGTGATGATGAGCTCTTTGAACCTGACCTTATCTGGGAAGCACTTCATCTTCCCTTCCATTCTAAATGATAGTTTTGCTGGATAGAGTAATTTTGGATGTAGGTCCTTGCCTTTCATGACTTTGAATACTTCTTCCCAGCCCCTTCTTGTCTATAAGGTTTCTTTTGAGAAATCAGCTGATAGTCTTATGGGCACTCCTCTGTCCTTTCCCCTTGCTGCTTTTAAGATTCTCTCTTTATCTTTAATCTTGGGTAACTTAATGATGATGTGCCTTGGTGCGTTTGGGTCCAACTTCTTTGGGACTCTGAGCTTCCCAGACTTCCTGGAAGTCTATTTCCTTCACCAGATTGGGGAAGTTTTCCTTCGTTATTTGTTCAAATAAGTTTTCAATTTCTTGCTGTTGTTCTTCTCCTTCTGGCATCCCTATAATTCAGATAGTGGAATGTTTAAAGTTGTGCCAGAGATCCCTAAGCCTCTCTTCATTTTTTTGAATTCTTGTTTCTTTATTCTGTTCCAGTTAGATGTTTATTTCTTCCTTTTGTTACAAGTTGGTTTCCTTCCTGTCACTGTTGGTTCCCTGAATATCTTGCTTTGCTTGACTTTAGATAGTCTTCATTTGTTCTTTCATTTTTCAACCAAGCTCAATCAGTTCTGTGAGCATCTTGATTACCAATGTTTTGAATTCCACATCAGATAGGTTAGCTATCTCCTCACTGCTTAGCTCTTTCTCTGGAGTTTTGCTCTGTTTTTCATTTGCGCCATATTTTTTTGTCTTGGCGCACCTGTCAAGTTATAGGGGGCGGGGCCTTAGATATTCTCCAGGGCAGGGCAACCCTCTTTGCTGTGTTGTGGTGCTGTCTGTAAGGGAGGGGTCAGAGAAGGAACAATGCAGGTCACCTGCTTGGCTCTAGTCCACTTTCCAACAAACTTTCACGTGAGACTGGGAGTTTTTCCCACCGTGGCAATCCCACTGTAGTTCACAATCAGCTCTCAGTCTCAGTTTCCCATTCAACCAGGTCTGCCCACATGGTCTGCCACCTCTTGGGAGGTCCTTTCAGCCAGCCCTGCCCGCAAGGTCCACGCCTTGCCTGGGTTCTGTCTGTAGTCCTGTCCACCCGTCTCCATCCTACTGGTCTGGTTGGTCTAGTTGACTGTTTCTTTAATTCCTTGGTTGTTGGAGTTCCATGAAGTTTGATTTTCTGGCACTTCTGGTTTATTGTTTTCAGATGGGTTGTTATCCTCCTTTTGGTTGTGCAAGGAAGCGAAGGGTTTCTACCTAAGCCTCCATCTTGGCTGGCCTCTGACTTTTCTTTATTTAATCGTCTTCATTTTATTTTCAGTGCAGTTAAATAGTAGTCCCTTGTTTCTGGTCTTAGTGAAAAATACCTTCATTGTTTTCCTATTAGGAAATTAAAATAATGATTTAAAGGCTGATTTAAGATTACATACATACATACATTTATCTATGTATATACATACATATGCATGTATATACATGTGTGTATAGATAATATAGATATAGATACATATACATTGTATATTTAGGGAAGTATCCATGGATTCTTATTCATTATTTTTTAACAGGAATTGTTATTTAATTTTGTTGAAGGCATTTTTTAGTGTTATGGGGAAAATTGCATAATCTTTTCCTTAACAGTTTGTATTAGCATGGAAAATTATATAAATATTTTATATCTATATACACACACACATATATGGATTTTGTAATACTGATTTAACCTCACATTTCTAGAATAAGTTCTACTTGTATATAATGTACTATTTTTTAATGTCTTTTTGGATTTTGTGTGCTAATGTTTATTTAGATTTTTTAACATAAATTTATTAAAAAATCTAGGTTCATAGCTTTCTTTTTGGAGCTACTTTTTTTGGTTTAGATATCAATATTATATTTGCTTTAAGAGAGAATTTGGAAGATTCCTTCTTTGTATGCTCTGGGACAAATTGTATAACATCCAGGTTATCTTGTCCCTGTGAAATCATCTAGGTCTCGTCCTTCTTTATGAGACTGTTCTTTCATAATTTTCTGTATTTTGTTTGTGGAGGAAGATCTGTATAACTTTCTATGTTTACTTGTGTCAATTTTAGCAAATTGTTTTCTCCTAGGAAGTTATAGATTTTAAATGAATTTGCATAGAGTTGTACCAAGTAGTTTTTTTAACTTTTATGTTCATCCTTTTCATGGTTGTTTATCCTTTATCATTTCTTTTTTTCACTAGTTTCTTGATAAGGCAAATTATAAAAGTGTCTATTTGTTAATTTGTTAAAAAAGAAACTATTAAATAGTGCTATTTAATGTTATTTAATAACTATTAAGGAAATATTAATTTAGTTTCTATTCTGTGTCACATGTATTTTTACCTTTATTATTTTCTTCCTTCTGCTTTCTCTTGGTTTATTTTAGTTATTATTTTTCAGCTTTTTGAGTTAGGAACTTAAGTCCTTTTTTTAATTCTTTTATTCTATTGGCACAATTATTTAAAGTTATATAATTTGTCCTGATCACTGTTTTAATTGTATCCTATAGATTCTGATACAGTATTTTTACCACACTAATTTTTAGTAATTCCAAAATTTTTACTTGTACTTTTGTCTTTAATCAATTGTTGTTTAATACAGTATTGTTTTTTCCCTTTTAATTTTCAAGAGAAAAGGCCTTTTGGTATTTTGATTCTGTATGAATTTCTAAGTTTTTTGCATTTCTATTTATGTTTGCCTTTTATTCTTAAATTTTTATTTGTGACTAATATGGGGTAAATTTTTGTGACTACTCCATGAACATTTGAAAAGGACTCTGTTCTCTATTTTATAGTGACTATTTACCTCCCTGCTTTACTATTGGTTGCACGTGCTGGTAACTGCTTGATGGTTTAGCAATGGGAAACACTTGGTGTAGACATGTCTCTTGTATACATACAGTTGGGTTTTAGTCTGTGAACCAATTTGAAAATCTTGAGTTTTCAGTGTTATGTTTGATCTCAACTGTATTATATTATTAAATGTTATATTTATGTATATTTAACATTTAATAATTTACATTATTATGATATATGATATAATTGCATATTATATCATAACAAATTATATTTATCTTTTAATAACTTATTTTCTTTTGGTAATTAGGAGGCTTATTTCTTTGTACTCCATACTAAAAGTTTTCATAATGCTTTCAGTCTCTTTTTGTCTTATTTAGGCATCCCCTATTTTCTTTTTATTGGCTTCAAATGATATCTGGTGATATCTACTTGATGACCTGAGCAGGTCATTTTATGTCACTCAA
>PVKM010043154.1:0-12594 GCA_004027735.1 Carollia perspicillata
CCCCTCTGGTTACTGTCAGCCTGTTTTCTATTTCAATGTCTTTGGTTATATTTTGCTTGCTTCTTTGTTTTGTTGCTTAGGTTCCTGTTAAAGGTGAGATCATATGGTATTTGTCTTTTACCGCCTGGCTTATGAAATCAAGTTCTTATAAATAGGACATAAGCAGAAGTACTGTGTGCAACTTCCAGCTCTTGGCATTCGGTGAAGTCTGAATATGTACTCTGCTCTCCCTCTTTCCCCCTTCCCATGGGCTGGAATGTGGACATAAAGCCAGCTTCAACTGGACAGACGTGGGCAACACATTTGGGACTGGCAGAGGAACGAGAGAGAAATAACCTCAACTCCTGGCTGATGTTGGACACGTGACCTCCCCTGGGTTGTCAGATGAAAGAGCAATGGGCATCCGTCTTGCGTGAGTCACTGCATAAGGTAACAGCAGGTTAGTCAATACACAAGCATGGGCATTTGAATGTAACCTTTCACTGTACAGAAAATCCTTTCCTATGGAAAATCATACTTCCCCATGTACGTTTCTTACTGTATAGGAAGTCATTAAACAAACGTTTTAATATATATTATACCTACACAGGGAGGGAGCATAGTTAGCACTTAAGAGTTCTGACACCAGTCCAAGGATTCAGAAATTGCCATTGCCACTTACTGAGCTTTAAGTGACCTTGGGAACATGACTTACCCATTCTAGCCTCAGTTTCATCATCTATAAATGTGGTCACAACAATGCCTATGAAACAGTGTTGTGGTGAGAATTAAACAATGATGGGTATTAAGGACATAATAAGTTCTCAGTAGGTGTTAGCTCTCATGATAATGATAATGTTATTGCTATATTTAAGTGGCGAATTTAGGTAGCCATAAAGGACAAAAAGTATTCTGGGGTATAGCTTCAATTTAACCAGACTCTAATAAAAAGATAAGCTGAAGCAAAATTGATTTGCAAAATTGAAAAGCCTTATTTTTTAACTCATTGCCTTGCTTCCATTTTCCCCAATGAAGCACCTCTTCCTTATTTTTATTCCAAGTTTCTAACCTGCTAGCCAAGCAAGAATGTGTGCATTATCATCAACTCTTAAGTTCACCTATACACTTTCATTCTGAGCCTTTGCTCAGGGACTCCCAGGCAATGTATTTTAGGTAAGAGAGGTGTCTGGTGGTGCCTCATACTAATGCATATCCAGCCTCGTTTTGTCGCTGGTCCTTCATTCTGCCCTGCTACCCAGTCCTTGTGCTTTGTCCTAAACCTCCCCAGCCTCCTGCACACTTGACTTGAGGAACTGAAACAAATATTAGCTGTCAGGCATGGGTGCACCTGGAGAACGTTATGCTAAGTGAAAAAAGCCAGTCAGAGAAAGACAAATACCATATGATTTCACTTCTATGTGGAATCTAATGTACAAACTGAACTAATAAGCAAACAGAGACCAACTCATAGATAGAGAGCAGATGACAGCTATTGCTGTGTTAGGGAAGGTTAGGGGGTGGAGGTATTGAACAAAAAGAGAAAAGGACTCATAGACATGGACAACAGTGTGGTGACTGCAGTGTGGTGACTGCAGGGGGTGGGGGGTACAAGAGGGTTAAATGATAATGGAGAAAAATACAACGAGATTGTTTTACAAAAATAAATTAAGTGTCAGAAACTCCAATCATGAGTGTCAGATTAGATTAAGGTAATTAGCCTCTATCCTAATAGTTTTGTCCAAGCATCAGAAATGAAAGTATAACAGCAACATTACAACTAAACTACAAAACAATCATCATTCAGAACCACCTGAAATCTAGCCAAACAGAAGCCTTACAACTAAGGATTTAAAGAAGCCATATCAAACCTGTTAGGAGGGACAGAGATGAGGGATATGCTGGTCCCACACCCATGTGTGGTAGATAAAAATCGGGAGGGAGATCTCAGCTTCAGAGGTCCCCCCTGAAAATCAACAGGTTCTGGCACCACACCAGCCCTCCCAGGCCAGGGTTCCAGTGGCAAGGAGGGAAGTCCCCACTATTTCTGGCTGTAATAACCAGTGGGAATTGTGGCTGAGTGAGACCAAGGACTTCTAGAGTCTCAGGCAGATCTTAAAGGGTCAGGCACAGACTTACTGGAACTTACTCCCTTAGAATCCCAGCACTGAGGAAGCAGCTGAAAAGACACTAGGGACATACAGGGAGGAACTGAAGGGTGAGACACAGGGTTGGAGGGCATCTTTCTCCCAAACAAAAGGGCTAGCAGAGGCCAATGTTCCTTTTCGAAGCCCTCCGCCCACAGAGTCTGCAGACAGGTGTCATACCTGAGACTCCTGAGGTTTCCCTGAGGCTCCATCCCACCCAACTTGCAGGCCCACCCAAGCTTTTCCAGTGGCCTTTCCATATGAGTGGCCTGTCTTGGCTCATACTTCAGACTTTCCTAGAATCTCTCAAACAAGCAGCATCTGGCTTCAAAGTGCTCTATACCAATCACTAAGTGGCCCCAGGCCCAGCATTAGTGGTAATTGGACTTGGTTCACAGCATGGCCTCCCCTAGGTACCTCCAAGCCCAGCACAAGTAGCAGCCACCTAAAGATCACTTTGTAGCTCATGCCAGGTGGCTAGGGGAAGAATACATGTGGCAGCTGACCTTAGCCTGCACTTGCCAGGAGGTCCTAGGGCCAGTGCACCTGATAGATAGCTTCAGACCACACTGAAGTGCCACCCAACCATCTCCACAAGCAAAATAGTCAAGGGACAGACTCAGTGGGCACCAGAGCCTCACTGAAGTAAATCCTGCTTCTGTGGGTGGGCTTGTGATCCTCCATGGTGATCACAGCCAATCCTTGCAGCTGACCAACCTGGGAGTAAATCTCTCCCATTGACATGCCAACAGCAATCAAGGCTCAACTACAATAGGACAGTGCGCACAGCCCACGGAGGGAGAGGGTGCACGTGGAGTACCCAGCTAGGATGAATGGGGAGGCTGTGCCACTGGACTCCAAAGGACCTACTACATTATGCCATGCTACTAAGTCCAGAAGATCCAGCAGCTCTACCTAATACATAGAAACAAACACATGGACGCTGCCAAAATGAGGAGACAAAGAAACATGTCCCAAATGAAAGAACAGATCAAAACTCCAGAAAAAGACCTAAACGAAAAGGAACGAGCAATCTGCTAGATGCAGAGTTCAAAACACTGGTTATAAGGATGCCCAGTGAACTTGAGGAAAAGTAGATGAACTTATAGACAACTTCAACAGCATTACAAAGGACCAATCAGAAATAAAGGACGCATTAACTGAAATGAAGAGAATAATTTACAGGGAATCAATAGTACAATATATAAAGCTGAGAATCAAAACAGCAATTTGGAATATAAGGAAGCAGAAAACATAATCAGAAGGGCAAGAAAGAAAAAAGAATCCAAAAAATAAGGGTAGTGAAGGAGCCTCTGAGAAAGATCAAAGTCCTGAAAAGCAGAGACCTACAGCCAACATTGCTCTATCCAGCAAAGCTATCATTTAGAACTGAAGGGCAGATAAAGAGCTTCCCAGCCAAGAAAAAGCTAAAGGAGTTTATCACCACCAAATCAGTATTATATGAAATGTTAAAGGGTCTTCTTTAAGAAGAAAAAGATTAAAAACATAAATAAAATGGCAATAAATATGTATGTATCAAAAAAATTAAAATACAAAATAAGTGAACAGCAGAACAAGAACAGACTCATAGATAGAGAGCACATTTTGACCATGGCCAGACGGGACGGGGACTGGAGGACTGGGTGAAAAAGGTGAGAGGATTAACAAGTACATATTGGTTGCTATGGAATTGTCGTGGGGATGGAAAGTACAGCCTAGGGAATACAGTCAGTAATATTGCAATAACTATGTGTGGTGCCAACAAGATTTATCAGGATGATCACTTAGTAACTTACATAATGTCTAATCACTGGGCTGTATGTACACCTGAAACTAATATAATATTGTATGTCAACTGCAATTGAAAAATAAAAAATGAAATTTAAAAACTAAATAAATACATAAAACCATGATAAAAAAGAAAGCAAAAGTGTGTGTCCTCTCTGGGGGATGAGGGGATGATATCGTCCAGAATCTCCAATAATCTCTTCAATTTTTCATACACCATGTTCAGCTCTCAGTAGGACATCATTTAAGTAAAACCGAGAAATAAAAATATATCATCAGACAGCAGAAAAAGAACCCAGGAGATGTAGATGCTGGCGTCTTCACTTACTCACCAATTCATCGTATACCCACTACGTGCCATGAATTGTGCCAGACAAAGAGGATATACTGGTGAGCAAAGAAGTTACGGCTCCTGCCCTCACAGAGCTCACAGTCTCGTGGGGAGGTCGACAACAATCCTTCGTTTGAATTAAGAAAAATAAGGAGTCAGCCAGAGCCCATTCACTGGGCCTGGGCAGGAAACTGAGAGCGTGTCGGGTGGTGGTCAGCCGCCCTGCGGACCTGAAATTTGAAGGAGCAAAACCCAAGAGCCTGGAAAGAAAGCTGATCTGCCACAAGGGAGTATATGTGTATTTATGGTAAAAAAAAAAAAAAAAACATAGATGAGAGACTATGCAGGCCTGAAGACAGAACCAGAGAGATCGAGAGCAATTTCTTGGCGGCATTCTAGTTCCAAGGAAGCCCAGCTACATTTGTCATGAGGGGGTTCCATGAAGTTGAGCCTACTATGCCCTTTAAATCAACACTATTTTGACTTGAGCTTGCTTGACTGAATGTCTGATCCTTGCAACAGATAGTGTATCTGACAAACACAGATATCATTTATGTGACCTGAGAACTACTATGCAGGAAAAGAAAGAGAAGATACATAAATATGTTGGCTTAGCCTGTTATGCATTTCATCTAATTGCACTAGAAAACTCTACATATGTATAATCAGACTTACACACAGACACCAAGAACATAGAACAATGAGAAGGTATAGCAGGGACCAGTTATAACTCTGCTCCCCACCATAAACAAAGCTGCCTCCCAATGAGTCAAGGTTACCTTCCAGCAAGTGAAAATCCAAACTCAGTATTTAAATGAGTATTATTATGTTGTAGTTTTTGACCAAAGTGGGTTCCCAGTGTTTTTCGCCATGTGGTTGTCCTTTTTCTGAAAGTATTTTATTGTGTTTTATCAGCATATATCCCTGTCTTTTCTTCTTCTGCTGCCACTTATGGCTCCATGTAGAAGGCTCCTCTATCCAGACTGCGCATATTCAAAGTGGTCTGTGAAGACAGTGCTATGCAGAGGCAGACAAGGCGAGATACATAAAGGCCCTGGGGAGACGAGCAGAAAGGTGGAGTGGCATTTGCAGTTCAGCAAAATAAAACCAAAAACTAATTTTAAAGTAACATGACTAAAAAAACACTGGGCATACTTAAATTCCAAGAGCCAGACTTCAGTACACTTCTGAGACCTTGACCAAATACTGTCTGGCTACAGTAATTATATTTTCTCTTCACTTACTTTGGCTTGTTTGCAAGTAGGGCAGATTATGTTCCTTCACAGGTTCACGTTATTTATATTAATTTACTGGTTACTCTGTGCACATATACCCACAAACATTCATATAGTTTATGAATTTCAATCAAACAGTTAAAAAAATGGGGGTGGGAGGGCAGGAATAAATGTCTTTTGTTGGTGAATTCAGCATGGCACAGCTTAGAATTTTACTCATAGAAATGTCAGGTCCCTGTTTCTTCATCCAAATACACAAAAACGAAACAAAAGAAACAAGCCTCACTAAAGTAAAATGAGCGAAAATTAGCAGGCTGCAAAGATGGGGGCAGTGGCCCAGGGCAACAAATGGTTGATGGATGGAATAATTAAGATCGACAGTAAACTAATCTCTGCTTCTTTATTGAAAAGGAAGTCCCCTGAATCAATTAGCCTTGTCATGGATACCTTCTGCAAAACAACCATGGCATCCCAACCACTTCTCTTTGTTTCTGGATTTGCCCACACTTCAGTGAGTGCAGACACTGGCTTCAAAAGCACCTAGAGAAAATAATGGCAGATTCCAATACCTTAGGCACCATATAAACAAGTGTAGCCATAGTCTTTGAAAAACTATGTCACAGATGAAGCAGGCCCAGAAGACTTCGTGGACATTCTCAAAGACGTAATATCTTCCGTGTTTCTGCTAAATAAAGCCGAAAAATCGTCCATTAAGTGGGGCAAGCATGCACCTGTTAGAATGGGGATCCATTGGCCTACTCTCATAAATGATAGAGTTAGGGAAACAAGTGGTGTTAAGAAGATATCTCCTTGTATTCACAGTCACTTTGGGGTCTGGGACAAAACAGGAAAGACCAGAAACTGAAAGCAACGGAAGAAGGGCGAGTTTATTGGGGGCGGGGCGGAGCGGGAGTGGGATGCCAGCATTCCCCACCAGAGAGATCAACTCTGCAGCTCCTGCCAGCATTACCCGTAAGTCAGGGAATAAACTGAAGTGATCAGAGACGGCCAGGAGAACTGCACTCGGGTTTCCGGTGTGTCTGTGACTGGAATTAAAGCCGTGCTTGCTCTAGTCGCTTAAGAATCTGAAGGATTAATCAAAGGGCTTGGGGCAGAGGGTTATGACGTAAGCATGAAGCCCTTTTTGAGTCATTTTTATAGAAAATTCTCGTTCTATTGCCTACTCTCCTGCTTCTTTTTCAGTACAGTAAAAGAAAGTCATTAAATATTTCTTTGATGATACGGCCCTTGCAGTGCTTTGGAAATAGTACTTCTGATATCCTTGTTAGTAAATTTGGGAAACACAGGTTGAAACAGAGTTTAAAGGATTTCTTTACTGCAGAACATTTCAGAACACTTAATGTGAGCACATGAATTGAGAGCTGAGTTGTGAGACGGTAGTACACAGTGTTCCCCCACATTTTTTAGCACAGAGCCCTTTTCACAAGTGCATCATGGAACTATTTACCCCACAAAATATAATTCTAGAATTTTTACTTTAGAACATAAATGTAGATGTGAAAGGTGCATGAGATTAGGCTAAACAGATATGACCGAAGGATATATCTTGTAAACTGCGTATTTAAAACTTATATACCAGTTTTACTGTGATGGAGAGAGGGTATTAGAGTTATTCAATAGAGGAACTTGCCTTTTTTCTCTGTAATAGTCAATGTCAAAAATAAAAGCTTAATAACTTAGGATATTTAATTACTTGACTACTTTTTTAAACAAGATTTTACAATGGTAATAACACTGGCAAATTTTATATGTAAATATATTAACTGTATGCACATACTTGCAATTTTTGTTTATAGAATTTTATCACATTACTCTAAGATGAAAATATAAAAGCTTTAGCATCAAAACTAAAACCAAGTAGTCCTGAGTTGCCCCTGCAAAGTTGGCACTTATCACAAATGTTTACTCAGGTTATATGTACAACATCCTTGTGGAGGTGAGAATACACACAGAAAATCACAAGAGCTGGCTACAGTAGGCTGGGGCCATTTTACTTTCCAACAGAGAATGATAAAAGGGAATAATAATAATAATAAAGCTAATAATAGCTTTGTACCTTAGCTGGTGGTGGCTCAGTGGATTGAGCACTAACCTGTAAACCAAAAGGTTGCGGGTTCGAGTCCCAGTTAGGGCATGTGCCTGGGTTGTGAGCCAGGTCCCCAGTTGGGGGCGTGTGAAAGGCAACCAATCAATGTATCTCTCACAGATTGATGCTTCGCTCCCTCTCTTTCTCCCTCCCTTCCCCTCTCTCTAAATAAATAAAATCTTTGGAAAACATAGGTTTGCTGCATTGTAAAAAATCATACCCTTTAAAATTGTCACTGATGGAAGTAAATTGTTACACTTTATTTTAAAATAAACATTTATTTTATGCAGATTTTAAAAGTAATTTAGGCTCACTCTAGGAAGCCTGGAAATCACTGGACAGTATTAATAGACACAAGACTAAAGGAGATTCCTCAGCTTGCCACCCACTATGGGCATTTTGGTCTCTGTCCCTTTTAATAATTATTATTTCACAGAGTTTAGATCATACTGTGTCTATTTTGCATCCTACTTGTTTCCCTCACTTACTAATGATCTGAGGCATTTCCCCGTGTCTTAAAAACTCTTTGAAAACATCATTTGAAATGGCTGTCTGTGATTTCCGAGCCATTAACATGACCGTTAGAGAGCGTTCGGCAGCGGGAGGCTCCGTGCCCTGCCTCTGCTGGGACCTCGCCGGATGGCCCCTGCCAGGCCGCCCAGGAAGGACCCTGCTGTCGGTGGGTGGACAGGCTCTGGGGGCACGGCTGTTGAATATCCACTACCCAGAAATGGGCATTTTCTCCTCCACAATTTCGAGTGCCAAGGCTGCATTTTTCTCTCAGATTCAAATGTAAAATGTACCCTTGGGCCTAAAGCACTATTTGCTTCTCCCGAACTCACCAAACTCAGGACTCATCTGTCCAGTGGCACAACACAGAAGGGGCTGAGGCTCCCTCTGAGCACTGTGATGTTACACACCCGCCGTGCGGGCGGAAGCACGGCCCGAGAAATCAGTGAATCACAGGATGGAGTTTTACTACCAGCGAGTGTGTGCCTCTGGCCATTTAAAGTCCCTCTTTGTAAATAAATACAACCAGCGGTGAAAAGAAAACTTTTTTTTCACATGGTTATGGGTCCCATGAGAAGGAATACAAAAATTCTGTTACCAGTATAGGCAGTGGTGGGGGAGCATCTACCAGCCACTCAAAATGCCACCCATTAACCAGGATGGAGCCATCTGTTGGAGAGAGAGGGCAGTTCAGGTTGAGCAGGTATTTCTCCTTGGTGGGCTGCGGCTGGAGACCTCCAAACACCTTTTCCTGGGGTTAGGAAGAGCCATCAGTAGGAAATAACTTTGAATCACTGTTGGTGTGGGCTGGATATGAACCAGCCCCCTGGAAAGGCCGATCTGGACAGAACAGCACTAAACTACAGGCCCTGCCAGCCTCCCACAGCCCAGGCTGCTGACACTTTTATTTGCTGGCATTTACAATGTTGCAGCAGCAGCTCAGCCCTGCTAATGTGGCTGCTTCCAACACAGCACTTAGGTAACAACTTCTCTGAGGAGAGAGCAAAATGATGCAGCTCTGGGCTGTGTGAGGCCTCCACAGTCCTGTTCATGCAAAAGGCAACTAACTGTATTACCTTACAAGCAAATGCTAAAGAGTTGCTGCTATTCCCCTAGTGTTTTCAGCTTCACAAATTATGTGAAGGTACTTATCATTTTTTCCTTCCACTTATAACAAAAAAGAAGAAATTTGCCATTAACTAGAGCTGCTGCCTAAGGAACATGGCCTTGTTAATGGGCAGATGAGCGTCTGCTGAAGCTGGCGATAGTCCGGTCATTGAACTGAGCTTCGTATATGTAGAGGCGGGTGCAGAGTCTAGTGGGGAAGTCAGCCTGGAACAGCAGAGCCTAGATACACTGTGAAAGAGCCAGGGAAGGATCGGGCATTTCTAGCTGCCATTGTGGGGAGAGGGGCAGACATGTAGATTATAGAAAAGCGGAAGCAGAGGAGAGGAAGAAAGGAGCTGGCCAGACACCCAATGGCCAGAGCCCTCTGCTGGGAGGGAGCGCACTGAGGAGAAACTCGGTTGGTGGGACAGACACGAGGACTTTTCCCAATAGGAGTGTCTTCATTTATTTGCTGTGACATAACCTGGGGTCCTGCACACCTTTCAGCGAGAATTCTGCTTCATGCATCAGCCTTGTTTAAGTAGTTGATTGGGAGAGCTAAAATTTACTAAGACCTACAATGTCTTAAACTGTTTGTACTTAACATGTGCAAACAAATTGAATCCTCACAAGTTACTGTGAGGTAGGTGCTATTATTATCATAATCACCCCCAGGTTACAAATGAGAAAACTGAGGCAGAGAGAAGTTAACAAGCTAATAAATGGCAGGGGTGGGATTGGAATTTAGATGGTGGAGCTCCAGGGCCATATGCTTAACCAAGGCACTGCACTGCAGTATACTAAATTAAGGGAAAATAAGAATATAAAACAGAGATCAGGGCCAGAAGTGATACACCCCTAGAAATAGTCAAAATACCTTAGACAAAGGCATTAGGCCAGGCTTCCCCAGATCTTATTGGGTGGGATGATCCTAGCTGATGTCTGAGTTACACAGCTTTCCTTTCAGGATTCATTGATTCGATATAGTTTATGAACCTCCTAGAAAGTGCCAAGCATGGCATCTGGCACAAAGGAAACTATGAACAAGGCAGGGTTGGCTCTTGAGCCCACAGAGTTTAGAAGAAGCCTTCTTTTTAAAGATTTTATTTATTTATCTTTAGAGGGAAAGGGAAGGAGAGAGGGAGAGAAACATCAATGTGTGGTTGCCTCTTGTGCGTCCCCTGCTGGGACCTGGCCCTCAACCCAGGTATGTGCCCCAACCAGGAATTGAACTGCGGTTGTTTGGTCCGCACACCCACGCTCAATCCACTGAGCTACACCAGCCAGGGCAGAAGAAGCCTTCTTAGAAGAAGGCTACAAGTGGCAAATAAGGGAAGAACAGAGTATTTTAGAACATACTGGAGGAACTCCCAACCCTGACCTGGAAGGCCAAGCAAAGTTTCCTAGGGGAAGAAACAGTCTAAACTGAGTCCTAAAAACTAAATCAGAGTTAGCCAGGAAGAGAGAGAACAAGAAAGAAATCCAAGTGGAAGAATCAGCATGAGCAACACCCATAAGCGAGACAGGCCATGGTTTAGTAGAGCTGTAACCATTCAGGAGAAAAATGAAAAGAAACATGTATCTGGATATGTAAACTGGATGCCACATGCCACATAAAGAAGTTGCACTTTTATCACAAAGGCCATGAAAACCATTGTCATGTTTCAAGCAAAAAAAAAAAAGAAGGATATGATTCATTTGTTCAACAGGTATTTATTGAGCACCTACTCTGTGTCAGACAATGCTCTGGACGCTTGGAATACATTGGCAAGCAAATCAAAGATCCCACCCAGCCTTACATGGGGAGTGGAGAGTGAAAATAATACCAAACATAAAAAGGAAATTATGTAGAATGTTAGAAGGCAATAGAACTATAACGAAGAAAAGGCTACACAGGGTAAGATGGTTTGGGAGTGGGGACAGTGAAGGGCGCATGACCAGATGCATTTTTTAAAATTTAACCTTTATTATATTTTTCTCCATCACAATTTATCCCCCTTACATCCCTCTCCCTGCAGCAATCACCACACCGTTGTCCACGTCCGTGAGTTCTTTTTCCTTTTTGCCCAATCCGTCCACCCTCTAACCGCCCCTCACCAGCTGTGATCTGAGCAGATAGATGCATTTTAAAGAGTTGTCAGGGGTAGGCCTTATGCAGTTGATAGCAAGGCCTTGAAGGATCCAATTGCTGGTCACTCTGCAACTCATAATTGGCATATGCAAACAGATGACATTGAAAGTAACACTTGAACTTTTTCTCGTCTGCTCTATGCCCACGGTCTTACTTACCTAACTTGGAGTCATAGTCCATTTTAATTCAAAAACAAAATCGCTTTAGGCTTTAGACTCTAGAGTTGAGAAAATAACCAAAAGCCAGAGATTAGCTGACATTTAGCCCAAATCTTAAGTATTTTCATAAGCTACTGATACCATACATAGCCCTCAGATGTCTTCTGTCTGCAACTACTCGAAACCTTTCCTGTCCCCTTAGCTTCATGTCCATTGTGTATGGAAGCAGCAGGTTAAAAATGTTTGGTTTGCATCTATTCTTCCCATGGCACCCCAAAGCCTTGCTTCCCACTGGAAAACAAAGGCAATCATATTTGGCCAGTTTGGTTTCTTTCCACCCTTTTTTCACTTTTCTGAGTTTATAATTGTCAGAAACATCTGTGTGCATTGCCAGTGCCTTCTCTCAAAACGAACAGGGCTCTAACGAACAAAACATCTATTCTGCTTCTAAATTTGTTTTTAATTATATTACAAGATGGAAAAAGAAATGCCTCAGCTGTTAACGCTGGCGCAGCGGGGCCAACAGTAGACATAGAGCAGACACGAGGAAATACTTCAAAAAATTTTTTTTAGTTTGCCATGATTTAATAGCAGATATTCCTGGCTTTGAGTGAACTCTGCAATATCCCCGTGCGACAGGATAAATGATCGTCTACCGCTATTAATTTTAGGTCATAATGTCTGAAATGCCGCTTCAAAAATAAATGCAGTATTTTCACTTTATTTGGTCAGGTAAATACTAAACTATTTTGTCATAATAACTTTACAACACTGTGTTTCACCTTGTCTTGCCTTGACTGCTGAAGGTAATAGGGACCGTTTTATTATGTCCATAAATTGAGTCAATTGACTTATCCTTATATCCTGTTTCCTGAACTTAACGAGAGATTCTGCATCATTAGGAAAACACACCATCCTGCAGCCGGATCAAAAGCAAAGGAAGCCTGATAATAAGTCATTTTGATTTCGGGGAATGTTCACCAGGCAAACTTTCAATATTCTGGCAGAAGTAAAACAAATAACTGACTTTGCAAAGCATGGTTTGCTCGGAGCTGTGCTTATGCTGGAGACGTCCCAGAAGGGTCCACCCTTCCCCCCAAAAAA
>PVKM010043155.1:0-12634 GCA_004027735.1 Carollia perspicillata
TGACTAAATTACACATAGGTAAAGGAGGAAATCACAAGGAAATTAAAAATATTTTTAATTGAATAAAAATGAAATTACAACATATCATCATGTATAAGATGTAGCTAAAGTGATGCTTAGAGGTAAAATTATAGCATTATGTGCTTACATCACAAAAAAAGAAAATTTTACATCAATAATCTAAATTTATACATTAAGAAACTGGAAAAAGAAAAGTAAACTAACCCAAAGAAAAAGAAGAAGGGAAATAACAAAGAGCAAGCAGAAATCAATAAAACCAAAAGAAGTAAACCAATAGAGAAAACAACGAAACTGAAAGCTGATTCTTTAAAAAGATCAATAAAATTGGTACAACTCTAGCCAGAAGAACCATGGATAGAAGAGAGGACTCAAATTACCAATACTGGGAATGAAAGAGAATATCAGTATGGATCCCGCAGACATTAAAGGACAATAGGAAATATGATGTACAATATTATGCCCACAGATCTGACAACTTTCATAAAGCACAAATTCTTTGAAAAGCACAAATTACCAAAGCTTACCAAAGAAGGAATATATGATTTAAATGGTCTTGTGACTATTAAATAAATTGAATTCGCCATGGCTGGTGTGGCCCAGTGGATTGAGTGCCGCCGGCCTGTGGACCAAAGGGCCACTGGTTTGATTCCCAGTCAGGACACATGCCTGGGATGTGAGCCAGGACCCTAGGGCATACAAAGCGAAGCAATCACGTACTGATGTTTCTCTCCTTCTTTTTCGCCCTTCCACTCTCTCTAAAAATAAATAAATAAAATATTTAAAAAATAAATTGACTTTATATTTTAAATTTTTTCTAATAAAACTTCTGGCTCAAATTATTTCAATGGTATATACTATAAAATTATTTTATTTTTTATTTTATTCATTTTTATTGTATTTTTCTATTGCCGTTTACCCACCTTATACCCACCCCTTCCACCTCTACCCAGCCCCCTCCTCCAAAAAAATTTTTAAAGAAGAAATAGCACCAGTTCTCCACAAATCCATCTGAAAAATAGAAGAAAAGGGAGGACTCCCAGCTCACTTATTGAGGGTAGCTTTATCCAAAGCCAGACAAAGACATTGTAAGAAAATGACAGAATAACAACTCTCAAGAGTACAGGTGTAAAAAAAATTCTCAGCAAAATATTATTAAATGGAATTCAGCAATATATAAGAATGTTAGTACATCATGATCAATTGGGCTTATCCAGGAAATTAAAAGTTAATTCCATATTCAAAATTAGTCAATGAAGTTTACCACATCAACAGACTAAAGAAGAAAAAATATGATTATCTCAATAAAGTGGCAAAAGCAAAAGATCAAATTCAACATCCACTTATAATCGTAAAAAAAAATCTCTCAGCAAACTAGGAAGAGATAATTTCCTCAACCTGATAAAGGACACCTACAAACAAAACAAAACAAAACAAAACAAAACAAACAACCCTCCCACACACACATCCTACAACTGTCAGAACATTTAATAGTAAAAGAATGAAAGCTTTACCCTTGATATCAGGAACCAAAAATGGACATCTATTCTCATACTCCTATTTAACATAATATTGGAGGTCCTGGTCAGTATAATGAACAAGAAAAAACATATATCACTCCCTATATAAATATCAGTGACATTCTTCTCAGAACTAGAACAATTAATCCTAAAATGTATATGAAACCACAAAAGACCTAGTATACCCAAAGAAACCTTGAAAAAGAACAAAGTGGGAGGTATCACACTTCTTGATTTCAAAGTACACCACAAAGTTATAGTAATCAAAATAGTCTGGTGCTGGCATAGAAACGACAGATCAATGGAATACAATAGAAAGCCCAGAAATAAATTCTTGCTTATAAGGTCAATTTATTTATGAGAAAGGAGGCAAGAATATACAATGGAGTAAAATCTTTTCAATAAGTGGGTTGGGAAAACCGAATAGGCACATGCAAAAAAAAAAAAAGTAAAGAAAAGAAATAGGACCACTTTCTTATAGCATATACAAAAACAAAACACCTCAAAGGAAATTAAAAACTTAAATGTAAGACCTAAACAGATAAAATTTCTAGAACAAAGCGTAGGCAGTAAATTCTTGAACATCGGTCTTGGCAATATCTTTTTGGATATATCTCCTTGGGAAAGGGCAAAAAAAGAAAAATAACAAATAGAGCTACATCAAACCAAAGAGCTTTTGCAGAGGAAATGAAACCATCAACAAAACTAAAAGACAACCTACTGTATGGGAGAAGATATTCACCAATAATACATACAATAAAGGGTAAATATCTGAAATATATAGGGAACTCCTACAAATTAATACACACAAGAAAAACCCTCAAACAATCTGATTACAAAATAGGCAGTGGACCTGAATAGACATTTCTCCAAAGAGGACATACAGATGGTCAATAGATGAATGGAGAGATGCCAACATCACTGATCATGAGGGAAAAACAAAATAAAATACAATGAGATACCACCTCACATCTGTCAGAATGGCTATCATAAAAAAATCAACAAAAAACAAAACTCCACAAAGATGTGGAGAAAAGTGAAACTTTATGCACTATTTGGGTTATAAACATGTGCTGCCACTATGAAAAATAGTATGGAGTTTCCCCCCCAAATTGCAAATAGAACTGCTGTATGACCCAGCAATTCCACTTCTGGGCATTTACTCCCCAAAATCCAAAAACACTAATTCAAAAAGATATATGCACCCCTATGTTCATTGAGGCATTGTTTACAATAACCAAGATATGGAAGCCACGTAAGTGTCCATCAACAGACAGATGGATAAAGAGGTGCTATATGCATATATATATTCACTCAGCCATAAAAGGAATGAAATCTTGCCACTGAAGACAACATGGATAGACCTAGAGGGTATTATACTAAGTGACATAAGTCAGCAGAGACAGAGAAATATCATGTGATTTCACCTACATGTGGAGTCTAAAAAGCAAAACAAAGGAATAAACAAAACAGAAGGATGGTTGCCAGAGGGGAGGGGGTGAGGGGATGGGTGAACACAAACGACCTTTTCTCAGTTCTGTTGTAGCATGCCTCTTGTTTGTTATGAAAGACATTAAAAGCCTCTAATTGGAGTTTTCAGGTATCGCATGTTCAAATACCAGTGAACAATGTTAATAGTTTGTACAGAACATAGCAGTGTTTATATCCTCAGATTTAAAGAAAGAAAAGGAATAGGAAAGGTACACTGTCATAATCTTGTATGTTGAAAATCTCAAAGAATCTACCAAAAAGCTTCTAGGACTAATAAGTTTAGAAGGCCACAAGCTAGAATGTCAACATACAAAAATCAATGGTAATTATATTTGCTAGCAACAAAAAAAATCACAAACTGAAAATTTTAAAAATCATTTACAATTGCACCAAAAGCATTTAATACCTAGGTATAAATGTAACAAGATACATGCAAGATATGCCCACAACTACAAAATGGTGAGAAAAGGAGTCAAATATCTTAATAAATGGACAGAAATACTAGTTCATTAGTTGAAAAATATTATTAAAATGTCAATTCTTCCAAAATTGATCTACAGATTCAACACAATCCCAATCAAACTTTATGCAAAAACTCTTGAGGAACATTGACAAGCTGATTCTAAAATTTATATGGAAAGCAGTGGAGCTGGAACAGCCAAAACAATTTTGAAAAAGAAAATAGAAAACTTATAAAATTTGATTTTAAAACTTATCCTAAAGACAGTAACCAGAGGGGAAAGGGGAGGGAATTTCAGAGGAAGAAGGGAAGGGTTTATAGGAACAAGTATAAAGGACACATGGACAAAAACTAAGGGGGGTGGAAATGGGAGGGAGGTGAGGGCGCTGGGGGCGGTGGACTGGGATGGGAGTAAAAGACAGAAAACTGTACTTGAACAACAATTAAAATAAAATTTAAAAAAAACCTTATCCTAAAGAAACAGTAATCTAGACAGTCTGCTATTGGTGAAAAGATAAACACATAGATCAATGGAACAGAATAGAAAGGTTAGAAATAGACCCACACATAGATAGTCAGTTGATTTTTGACAAAGGTACAAAGTCAACTCAAAGGTTAGAAGATAATCTTTTTCAACAAATGGTGCTGGTGCTGGAATGATTTCATATTAAAAAATGAATATATGCATACACACATACATACACACCTTTATTCCTCCCTTGCACCAAATACAAAAACTAACTGAAAATGAACCACACAGACCTAATATGAAACATAACACTACAAAATTTCTAGAAAAATATATGGGAGAGATCTCTGTGACCTCAGGAAGGCAAACATGCCTTACGTACAACAAATCCCAAAGGCAGGACATACAGAGGGCCCAGAGACACATGAAAAGATGCTCAATATCGCTAGCCACCAGAGAAATGCAAATTCAAACCACAATGAAATACCACTTCACACCAGTCAGAATGGCCATCACAAACAAAGCAACAAACAATGAATGTAGGAGAGGATATGGAGAAAAGGGAACCCTAGTGCACTGTTGGTGGGAATGCAGACTGGTGCAGCCACTGTGGAAAACAGTATGGAATTTCCTCTGAAAACTAAAAATGGAACTGCCTTTGACCCAGCAATACCACTGGTGGGATTATACCCTAAGAATTCTGAAACACCATTCCAAAAGAACCTATGCACCTCAATGTTCATAGCAGCACAATTTGCAATAGCCAAAGTGCTGGAAGCAACCTAAGTGCCCATCAGTAAACGAGTAGATCAAAAAACTGTGGTACATTTACACAATGGAAAGAAAGAAGGAGCTCCTTTTACACAGTACATTTACACAGTAGAAAGAAAGAAGGAGCTCCTACCCTTCACTACAGAGTGGATGGAACTGTAGAGCATTATGCTAAGCAAAATAAGCCAGCTGGTGAAAGACAAATACCATCTGATCTCATGTATAAGTGGAACCTAATAAAAAAACTAAACAAGCAAGCAAAATAGAACCAGAAACATTGAATTAAAGAACAAACTGACAGTAACTAGAGGGGACAGGGGAGAGAGATAATGGGGGAAAATAGGGGAAGGTCTATTAAGGAACACGTATAAAGGACACATGGGCAAAGCCAAAGGGGGTAGGTTCGATGGTAGGAGGTGGGGATGTGTGGTGCAGAGGGCTGAGGAAGGATAAAACTGGAGACAACTGTACTTGAACAACAATAAAAAAATAAAAATAAAAATAAAATTAATTATAAAAATTTGTACAACTTTAATAGCATAATCAATAAAATTTATTTAAAAATAAATTAAATTAAAAAACAAAAGCATATTTCATTTAAACAATTTAAAGTTTGAATTTCATCAAGATTAAGGACTCCTTGAAAGGTTTTGTTAAGGAAAAGAAAAAATGCGCCATAAACTAAAAGAAAATATTTGCACAAAAATATCTAATAAAGTATTTATAACAAGAATATATGAAGAACTCTCAAAACTCAGTAATAAAAAGGCAACCAACCCAATTAAAAATGGACAAAAGACTTGAAGAGACTCTGCTGAAGAAGACATGCTAGTGGCAAACACATAAAAAGTGCTCCGAAAAGCCTGCTGAATGGGCAGATGAATAGTGGAATGAGGTTTGGTCTTCCTGAAGGCATTCTTATTTGATTAACTCTTTAGAACTCATTTTGATGATTATTCTAGTAACTAGAGCAAGTGAAATTGTTCTGGTACACCCACACACACCAAAGCCACTTAAAAATAAGTCGTAAGTATATCTATCTCAGGTCCCTTCTAGTAGGACAAACAGTTTTTTAAACTTTAGTTACATTAACACACAGGTATCTCATGGAGCTGCTTGTTAGGACATTTCTTAATATCAAAGGATGGTATTGAGCAAAGTTCTTATGAACCAAACAATTTAGTGGAGGCAAATTTGATTTCGTCCATGTCTTCATTTCCTTTCTAAAACTCTGGCTTAATGCAGGGATGAATGTGGACTACTGAGGTAAGACTACAAAAAATGACAAATTTGCATTAAAAATTCTGCTGTCAATTTGGCTTTTGATAGACATTCAGTACCAGTGAGTTCCACATAATATTACTGGACAAATAGAGTGCAAACATCCATCAGTGACCCTAACAAGGACATGTGTCTAAGAAAACCACCCCATCACCATAACTTGGCTGTAGTGGAAGTTTCTCCTTTGCTTCAATGCTAACATTTTATTTCTTCAGCTCTTCTCACTTAAAAAAAAAGTAGTTAAGAATTAAACATTGTTATTACCTTCTTTTTCATGAAGACTTTATTAGAGAACCTTTAAAAGCCTCTGAAATTATGCCCTTCTCTCTTGGTCTCTATTATTTCATATTTTAAATTTCGGTTTGCAACCTCTCTTCTGGGAGAGTAAAGGATCTTTATTATATTAGTTTCATTAAAACGTGGTTTAGGGGTTTTTTTCTATTTGATTTTTCTTTTTCCTGAAGTGGAGTAAAGGTTATTGACCTGTCCCTCGCCCAGTTCCAAAGGACATCAAGTGTGTTTTAAACTATTTGTTTAAGGAATTCAAAAACTGGTCAGACCTTTGCATTTATTCATGTGCTCCGGGGACTACCAACATAGCGTGCTAAAGTGTCTGGCTACTGGATACAGCTTAGTCTGGAGGATAAAATGATGTATAGTCAGCAGCAGAAGTTCATTTAGCAAAATCCAAAGCTGTGCAGCACTTGCTGGACAGTCTGGAGGTGGGATGAGGGTGCGGGGAGCAGGATGAGTCCGTAGTTGAATGGTAAAAGAGGTCATCTACAAAATGTGGGGTCCTTAATGACTACTGTGTATCAAAGTTCAAAAATGTAGTGACTTCAGTTCACTAGAAATGATACATCAAATTGTTGCACCAAGGATTCTAGGTATTGGTGTATCTTTTTAATGCTGCTGTAGGTCTGAATGCAAAAGGGCAGGTGAGTTCCAGTTCATTTCGTTTCAATACAGGGAGGATGATCAGCATAAGCACTTATAGACTGAAGTATGTATTTTTTAAAGGACAAAAAACTGAGGAAAATGCAAAGGAGTTACATTTTACTTCTTTCATTGGTAATAAGAGATGTTACTTGGCTGCATACTTGCTAGCTAACCTTATCTCATGCTCTAACATGTAAGTTTTCTAGAAGTGAATTCCTAGTTCCCTGAATTGCAACTATTTTATTAGAATTCAACAGGCCCCATGGTGAGGCTTCTTCACTGCTAGTACCATGTTCGGCTCCCCTGTCGGGAATGCAGAGATCATGCTAGAATCTAGGAATCACAAACTCCTAATGCAGTCCTCATGCTTAATAGAAAATTGCTGGAACTATGTCTCCCAATATTTTTGTAAATCCCTCAGCGCTGGTGTGATACAGGCCTTGCAAGAGTAATGAACACATTTTTTTTCATGATAATCTTTATATAAATTATATCATTACACTAGCATTTGTTCAGGGACTACATTTCCCTGTTAATTATATTAACATACTTTTCAAAGACTTTTGAATCTAATTAGATTCTCACTAGAATGTCAGAGAAACCTTAGGTGGCACAGGAATTTTAAAAAGGTAGTTTTGTCTTAACTGTAAATTGAATGTGTACTATGTGATTGAAGCTGTAAAGGCCATTGGAATGAACATTTTAAGTAAAATTCTGATATCAACTGAAGAATTTGTATAACCAAATTAAGTATAAATTACCTTTAAGAACTAGTCAGAGAATGGTGAAAGACTATATCAAGATTGTCACATATACTTTTCTATCTAACTAGTTTAATGAGAGAACCATGTAACATATTTTTTATTTTATTGTATTTTTTCCATTACCATTTATGCCCCCTATACCCTCTTCCACCTCTCCCCACCGCCTCCCCCAGAACCATGTAATATTTTACTCAGTTCTCACGACTCATTCTCCTCCTGAGTTCTGACCTATCCCCTTTAAAAGGACCGATCACATTAAAGTCCTCTGTTGAGTTTTTTCTTTTCAGAACTTATACAGAGTTTAGAAATTTTTTGAAAGTTAATCTATTTTCAGATAGAACATGGTAGATGTAAAAAAACCGAATTGGTCAACAACAGTTAATGTGGCATTGTTGATATTGGCAGCTAGCCTGAGTATTTCCAAATTCTACTTGCTCCTATCTCCCTATTTGAACTTTCACCTCTCTTCCTGATTTTTTACATGCTACTGAATTGACTCTTCATTTTAAAACTGTTATTTATCTTGATCTTCCTACCCACACTGTGCTATAGTTAACCAAAGAGTATATCAGGGAAAGTTTCTGGAAGTAAGTAAACTAATACATGAAGAAGGAATGATTGAAATAGAATATCCCGATTTCGCAACCTCTAATGAATCACTGGATGGAGGCACTGAGCAGCCACTGATGCCTAAATGTCACACACAAAAGGTGGCAATAGGCATTATGTGCCCCTGATGGAAAGACATGCTACCAAAAATATCTCATCTGAATCCGATCAAGCCTCTAGAACTAGTTACAAATTTACAAAAGCAGAGGTCAGAAGCACATGTGAACCTGTACTCTGGGGGGGGCAGAGGACAAATCTACACTATGGGAAATTCTAAGTACAAACAGATAAATTGCAAGAAAAGGAAAAGAAATTAAATAAGATTGGGGGTGTAGAGATTTAAAGACACTTAAAAGATGCATCAACCCACTGTAATGTAAAAAAAAGGAAATTTATACAGCACATTACTTACCCTCTTTGAGCCTCAGTTTCCCCCTCTGGACAGTGGGGCTAGTCACAGGACAGTTGTGAGCTACTATTCTGAGTTATGTAGCATGGTTTATATCAGATACCCAATAGTTACCTGTAAAGGCCACATATAAAAGAATGATGAGCTCAAAGAATGATGAGGTTACAAACTGAGGCTGCCTGCTATGACTTCTGGATTAATCTTAGGATCCCTTTGGTCTGTTCCTCAGGTGTTGAAGGTGTTGCTTGGGTTGCAACAATGCACATGGTTGAAACCTGTGTCAAGTAAAAAAAGGCTTTTCGAACTCCTGAACTGCATTTAGTTTCCTCATCTCTATCTCGTAGGAGACTCGTTCACCAGTACACTAATAAAATAAAATGTTAATTATTTGGTGATTGCTATTCACTGAATAACAATTATAACGAAGATAATTTATTAGCTAATTTTTAATAAAACTATACTCTAGCTACTGGGTTTTAAAAGATTTTATTTATTTGTTTTTTGGACAGGGGAAGGAAGGTAGAAGGAGAGGAAGAGAAGCGTTGACGTGAGAGAGAAACATTGGTTGGTTGCCTCTCACACACCTCCGACCAGGGACTGAACCCACAACCTGGGCATTACGCTGACCAGGAATGGAACCAGCAATGTTTTGCTCTATAGAATGACAGCCTGACAACTGAGCCACACTGGTCAGGGCTAGCTATTTTTTTTATTAGCCTGCCATCTTAGTGGGATCAACAAAAATTTTGAATAGTTTTTTGTTGACATATATGGTTTTATTATTTTTAATTTATTTTATTTGTTTTTAACCTTCACCAGAGAATGTGTTTATTGATTTTACAGAGCAGGGTATAGAGAGAAAGAGAGGAACACTGATGTAAGATAGAAACATCAATTGGTTGCCTCCCACATGTGCCCTGACCAGGGATCGAACCCGCAACATTTTGGCACTATGGGATGACACTTCAACCAACTGAGCCACATGGCCAAGGCTATATAGTTTTATCATTGAATATCTTTTTTTTAATGAAAATGGAAAGAATATGCAAGAGAAACCAGTCTCAAGTAAAAAAAAAGTCAGGGAGGAAACTATTACATTTTATGTGTACACGTAAACTTTCTTTGCAAAGTAGCAGCAATTACTTTTAATTTTTATTGTATTTTTTCATCACCATTTATGCCCTTATGCCCCCTGTCCACTACAACCACCACACTGTTGTCCATGTCTATGAGTCCTTTTTCCTTTTTGCTCAATCCCTGCACCCACTACCCTCCCCCACTTAGCTATCATCCTGCTAATGATGAGTCTGTCTCTATTTTGTTTGTTAGTTCACTTTGTTCATCAGATTCTACATGAGTGAAATCATATGGTATTTGTCTTTCTCTGACTGGCTTATTTCACTTAGCATAATGTTCTCCAGGTCCATCCATGCTGTTGAAAAGGGTAAAACTTTCTATTTTTTTATGGCCTAGTAGTATTCCACTGTGTAAATGTCCCATAGTTGTTTTATCCACTCATCTACTGACAGACACTCAGGCTGGTTCCTATCTTGGCGATTGTAAACAACACTACAATGAACATAGTACTGCTTATGTTCTTTTGAATTAGTGTTTTGGGTTCCTTCAGATATATTCCCAGAAGTGGGATAGCTGGGTCAAAAGGCAGACCTATTTTTTTTTAATTTTTTGAGGTATCTCCGTACTCCTTTCCACAGTGTCTGCACTAATATGCATTCCCACCAACAGTGCAAAAGGGTTCCCCTTTCTCCACATCCTCACCAGCATTTGTTATTTGTTGATTTATTGATGATAGCCATTCTGACAGGTGTGAGATGTGGTTTTAATTTGCATTTCTCTGATGATTAGTGATGTTGAGCATCTTTTCATATGTCTATTGGCCATCTCTTCTCTTTGGAGAAGTGTCTCTTCAGATCCTTTGTCCATTTTTTAATTGGGCTGGGTTTTTTTCATGTTCAGTTTTATAATTTCCTTATAAATTTATAATTTCCTTATAAATTTTATAAATTCCTTATAATTTCCTTATAAATTTCCTTATAAATTTCCTTATAAATAAATTCCTTATAAATTTTGGGTATTAACCCCTTATCAGATGTGTTGGCAAATGTGTCCTCCCATTCTATGGATTTTCTTTTTATTTTGCTCATGTTTTCATTTGCAGTGTAAAACATTTTTAGTTTGATAAAGTTACATTTATTTATCTATTCTTTTGTTCCCCTTGGTGGGGAGATATATCTGATAAAATATTGCTATCAGCTATGTCCAAGATTTTGCTGCCTGTGTACTTCTCTACAATTTTTATGGTTTCAGCTCTAAAGTTTAAGTATTTAATCCATTTTAAATTTTTATATTGCAGGGGCTTCCGGCAAAGATGAAGACATAGGTAGACAATGCTTCGCTTCCTTGCTTTGGTTGTCCAAAAGAATAACAACAAATTTTAAAACAAAAAACAACCAGAACTGCCAGAAAATCAAACAGATGGAAATCCAACAACTGAAGAATTAAAGAAACATTCATCCAGACTGGTAGGAGAGGCAGAGATGGAAAGCTGGGGTAGTGAGGATGTGGGACAAGGCGGCAGCTGGCAGACAGGGTGGGCGAGGTGGAAAAATCATTCCATAACACTGCTATTTGGGGGAGATAAATAGTTAACATTTGGTGAATATTTGGGTGAATTTCCTTCTAGTCTTTGAATGTCATAATATGGATCATCATAGATTCTGATGACAGGGGCCATATTTGTGCATTTATCATTGTACCCCCACATCTTACCATAAAGCCTGATATTCAAATATTGTTGAATGAGCAGAGTGAATGAATGAATGAAACTGGCACCTAAAGTATCCTTAGTTTGGCCATATGGACACTTTATAAAAATATGTCAGCATTACATAGGATATCACTTTCTGATTCCCACAGGCATCAAATCAGTAACATCAATACTAGTACTTTTACACCAGACATTTTTCTAGTGTTTTATTCACATTAATTTAATCATAACAACAATATGTTGTGTGCCATTTTTATCCCCATTTTGTAGATCAGGAAAGTAGAGCACAGAGAGGTTAGGTAACTAATCCAACATCACACAGCCAGTATATGGAAAAACTGATTCCTGAGCCTACTGACAATGAAATTTTATGAGATTTGGTTAACAGATACCTATCTATTATGGTCTCAAGTTAACCACCCCTGATAAGCAAATACATATATACCTGATATTTAGCACTCTAACTGTAGAAAAGTGTAAGTATTAGGTGACTATACAATTAAGATTTAGACCTGGCACCTTTGCATAAGTCTGCATTACTTCAAGCATGGAATATTCAGTTTATGTTGCAGGTTCCTCGTGCACATCCAGATGTGATGTTCCTGCTGCCAATAGATGTGTTTACTTCGCTTGCATTTCAGTTTACCACACTGGCCACATAAAGCAAGTACACTTTCTTTTTTTATCTTCACCCAAGGATATGCTTTTCTTTCACTGATATGAGGGAGGATGGCAGAGAGGGGGAGGGAGGGGGGGAGAGAGAGAGAGAAACACCAGTGCAAGGTTTCCTCCTTTTGCCTCCTGAACGCGCCCCCACAGGGGTTTGAACCTGCAACCTGGGTATGTGCCCTGACCAAGGAATCCAACCCAAAACCTTCCCGTACACAGGAAGATGCTCCAACAAACTGAGTCAATCAGCTAGGGCTACACATTCCTAATACTAAGAAAAAAAGAAGAAGAGGAAAGGTCAGATAACACTCTACCTTTCCCAATATCTTTCATCTTGGGCGATAAAAATTAAAAGTAAATAAATAAGTACATAAATAAATCAATCTACAGCCCAGAATCTAAGATCCTATACTTTCTGTTCACAAATAAGTGTTAAAATAACTATT
>PVKM010043156.1:0-12592 GCA_004027735.1 Carollia perspicillata
GGGCTCCAGCAACACCACGGCAGCGACCACTCCCCCCACGACGGCTCCCGCGGGCACCAGCAACACCACGGCAGCGCCTGCTAGCACCATAGCTCCTAGAGGTACTGACAACACAATGCCCGCACTGGCTACCCCAGTGACTCCCACCACATTCATAAAAGATGACCCCAGGGACTCCCCCAGGGACTGTCCCTTCAGTGACTTCCAGCAGTGTCACTGGGCCAAAGATTAGCAACCCAAACCCTGGTACCACACAAGTAAGAATGACTCCTGCAAAAATACCTCACAGAGGAGTCAGGTTTGTGGAGGGTGGTAGGCAAATATGCTCTGCTGGGATAGGAAGAGAGTATAAAGAGGCGCAAGACTTCCTGGGATATGGACCCTTGGAATTTAAAAAGTCTGAGTAAAAAAGGCTAGTAGTATTGCCAGAGACCCTAAAAAAGTACCCACAGTTCCATTCTGTGCTCCTTTCTTTACTAACCATCCTACCTCAAGCTCTGTGCTCAACATAAAATATTTTTATGAACTTGGACTTCTGTAGTTGCCCTCTCCCTGGGAGGTTTTTGGAAATAGTTTAAGTTTCTCTGTGAAGGTGAGGCCCAAATAAGCACCAGCTCTTCAGCCCCCCTGGCCTAGCTCCTTCACCTAAAGAAAGAGTCAATTCTACCCTGCCTCCTTATCAGACGTTATCAAAAAAATAGAACAAGTTATGATGGTGGCTGATCATTCTAATTGGGAGTTTGAGCCAATTGTGGAATTTGAGCCTGAGGGATAGAAAGCTGAACAACCGCAGTGCTCAAACCATCCTGGACATGACCAGGGTCATTGTCCAAAGGACAGATGTTCTGGGCATGCTAAGAGCTGACCTCAAGCCAATGTTCTTGAAACAGGAACCACTTGACTCGTTTCCAAAAGCGTGGTCTAGAATAGGAGTCAGCAAACGTTGTTGATAAAGGCACACTAGTGCACACTTTAGGTTTCGTGGGCCACCACAGGGTCTCTCTTACAACTATTCCACCCTGCGATTTTGCCGTAAAAGCACTTATAGTCAATATATAAATGAATGAGCCTGATAGTGTCAACAATAAAACTTAATTGATAAACAAACAAACAAACAAACAGAAGATTGGCCAGATCTGGCTCATAAGTTGTAGTTTGCCGACCCCTATTCTAAAAGAACTCTCAGGCTTGAAGGGTCCGGACAAACCCTGCTATTCTCACAAAGGAAAACGGAGGCCCAGCAAGAGCAGCAACTAACTTCCCGTGGTCAGAGAGCGAGCTGAGTCTTCCCACACTTAGATCTTTTGTCTTCCCCAGTGTCCTGAGATAGATCTAAAAAATGGATGACTAAGCAAATGGATCCAGAGCCTGTATCTAAGACCTTGCTCACAGTCTTTCATGTTTGGAGGGGCCACTCCGACGGCTAGGTCAAGTGGGACACAAGTAGCTACACAGTCAGCCCTCCTGGAGCCAGGGAAGGGAGCTCTTCTAAGCCTAAGCCTAAGAAATTCTGGGGAATTTCTGGTTCCCCAGACTTTCGCTGTGCTCTGGCCCTATCGCTCACTGTGGGCAATGGGGCAAACCACTTTTCTCTGGGCTTCAACTTACTCATCTGTCCTAAGGTGTGATTTGTCTCACCTTAGTGAGACAAGGCGATTGAGGCTTTTTTAAAAAGCCATTTATTTCAAGTAGAATGTTGGCTTACATCTTGTCAGAGGGTAACCCTTACTGTTGTTCGTGAGATACCACTGCACCATGCCTCCTTGTGTCCCATGCAGCATTTTTTAAAACTCTTAAAAATTTTTTTTAAATAGATCTCATTTTTTAGAGCAGTCTTAGATTCATAGCAAAACTGAGAGGAAGGTACAGAGATTTCCCATATGTCTCAAATACTGCATATGCACAACCTCCCTCATTGTCAACATGCCAGCCAGATTGGTACGTTTGTCACAGGCGATGGACTTACACTGACATGTCATCCTTGCCCAAGGCCCACAGTTCATGTTAGGGTTCCCTGGTGGTGTTGGTACATACTGTGAGTTCTGAAAAATGCATACCCCATCTTTAGAGTACCACATAGACTATTTTCACTGCCCGAAAAGTCTTCTGTGCTCCACCATTTCATCCTCTTCTCCCTCCAACCCCTGGCGACCACTGATATTTTAACTGCCTGGAGTCGTGCCTTTTCCAGAGTATCATGTCGTCGGAATCACACCGTATGCAGCTTTTCAGGTTGACTTCTTTCACTTAGTAACAGGCGTTTAAGTTTGCTTCATGTCCTTTCCTGGTTTGATTATAATTTAGCACTGAAAAGCCCATTTATTTTTTTTCTCTGAATAGCAGTCCACAATTTGGACGTACCACAGTTTGTTTATCCATTCACCTACTGAAGGACATCTTACTTGCTTCCAAGTCTTTGGCATTTATGAATAAAGCCTGTACAAGTATTAGTGTGTAGGTTTTTGAGGGGATGTATGTTTTTAACTCCTTTGGATAAATAGCAAGGAGTTCACATGCTAGATCATATGGTGAGAATATATTTAGTTTTGTAAGAAATCCCCACACTGCCTTCCAAAGTGGCTGTACCATTCTGCATTCCCACCAGCAATGCTGCTCCACATTCTCATCAGCGCTATTTTGTTTTATATTTTTAAATAATAATAAATTAGACCCATTGTTATGGAAAAAGAAGCTTAAACAGGGTAAAAATAGATACAGTAAAAAATCAGTCTCCTTCCCATCCTCAATCCCTAGGACCCAGATTTCCAGTTTCCTTCCCCAGAGGCCAGTTCTATGGCCAGTTTCTTGCTTCTCCCTCCATAGGTAATCTACATAAATATAAATATATATATTTGTGTTTTTGTGTATCCCCCTTTCTTAATCACAAAAAGAGCATGTTATATACATCGTACCTTACATGTAGATTTTCTTTAAAAATCCAGTTTTACCTACAGGTTCATAAGCATTCAGACAGTTCTGAAAGTTGCCAGACACTTAATTTATTCAGAAATCAAGGCTCAGAATCATTTCATAGGAAAGAGATGAAGAACACGGCCACTCAGGATCACCATTTGCCAATAACCTTTCTTCCTTGAGCCCCATCTAATCTCTGGAGATAGAAAAGACGGCTGCACCCGTCCCAAGTCTGTGAGTCCCAGCCAGTGGTGTGGAAGCAATTACAATGTTATTCTCGCCACTTATTCAAGTCATCCACTCAGAAAGCCAGAGAGTGGAGTGTCATTTCATCAATTACTCTTAGAATTTTCAGTGACTTAATCCCCATTCTCCCCTTAACATCCGTTCCCTTTCATTATGGATCTCTATACCACGCATGCTAACATGGTATAACAGCATAGAACACCCAGTTTCTTTTGGGAGCCTCCTGCCTATTCCTCCCTATAAGACAGGTATATACACCTTCCTTAAAAATATGATGCTTTCTATAAAACAGTGGTGGGGAGGCCCTATCTAGTGTTAGAAGACCGGACATCAAGGTTCTAGAAGGTCCTTGAGGCCCAAACACTCCTGACTTCTTGGATTAGCAGATTACTCTGAACACACCCTTCCCCACCAACCTCTGACCTTTACTGTAGACAAGCCCTTGTTCCTGAATTTCAGCAACAAGCTCTCAAGATAGATTAGAAAATGTGTACTTGTTGTCAGCTTTTCTAAGGGTATGCCCTGAAATAATACAACCGAGGGATAGAAAGTGCCCAGGAGGTGGGCATGAGAATGGAAAAGTATGTTTCTGGGTGTTATTTGCTATTCTGTGGATTTTTCATCTCTTTCTGCTCCATCTCAGATCTTTGCCGGGATGATTCCTGTACCGGTGGCGCTTTCTGTGTTAATCTGAATAATACACATTTTTGCCAGTGTGTAGATGGGTATTACTATACCTCTTCCAGCTGCAAAAAAGGTGAGTTACAAAGGATGAACCCTGCAGAGCTGCGTCTCATACCTAAAGTGGAACAGAAAATTTAAACTAATGGCCAAAAGAGCTTGTGGGATACTAGAGAGAGAGGGAAATTTGGAGGCGCAAAGGCCAGCAAAATAGAACAATGGCTCCTGCCTTTGTCTCAGTGGAACCAAGTGTGAGCGGAAATGAACCAAGTCAGGTGTGTGGGCTATTCCTGAAGTTCCCTTCACTTCACCTGCTCAAGGGAACGGTGTCATGAGAACAAAATGAGAATGATGGGCCCTGAAAAGGTATCCAAAGACTGCACAAAGCAGTGCTGTTACCTGGGGGCACTGATGCAGGAGAAGGTGATGTGCCTGAGACCTCATGGTCCCACAAGCCTGCGAGCCTGGTCTTCTGGGTTTGGTCAGTTCTCTGTCATAGGATTTGCTTGCTCCATAACAGCATACCCCATTTTTAGAGAATTAAGAGCCTCTCAGGTCTAGAGATGGACTTCAGGAGCAAATTGCCATAACCTTGACATAGCACTTTTTTCGTTAGATCAGCTATGTGCTATGAAGGTCCAAGGCTGTTGCTTGTGTAATAAATTTTTATCTGTTTTGTGAATGAGAACTATCCCCCTCACCAGAGCAGATCGATTGCACAAAAAACAAATGTGTATCATTGGCCACAGGGATTAGAGATGTTTCAAAAGCCAAAAGGATGTTCTTACTTTTATTACTAATAATCTCACTTCTGGGGGATCCTCTCTAAATAAATGACCCCAAATATAGAAAGTCTTGGGCATGGAGATGTTCCTTGTGACCATTTTGCCCCCTTTTAAATAATTAAAAATGCTAAAAACAAAAAATGACTACATCAGTGAAGAGAACATATATTTCAGAGGATATTATACATTTTTTAAAAAATAATAGTTATAAAGACCAGGTAATGATTTGGGAACGTGATTATTATTTAATAATTAGTAAAGAAGGTTTATGACATAAACTTGGAAGTATAATGATATGAACCATGCACAGGGCAAAAAAGGACCTGGGAGAAATGTAGCTTTCCTTATCTACCCGAAAGTAGATCATTCTGATGAAATCTTTTGTAAACCGAAGTGGCATAAGATGAAGCAGCAATTGCTTTGGGGCACATCTTGCTAACGGATGCACAAAATAAATCGAAATAAAGCACAGAGGCTCACAGACACAGTCCAAAGCTGTGGCGGCTGGGTGCCGGGATGCCGGGTGCTGGAGCGTGCGGGCCGCCCTGGCTGCGTGGGGTGCGCACTGCCTCTAGGGCAGCTCCATGCAAAGCAGATGCCGAATGCTATTCTCAGTTTTCACCTTTTTTCGTACAAGCAAGAATTCTCTTAAGAATGCATTCCTGTTTGTTGGTGAAAACAAGTCCTACCGTAGGTCTTTCATAAAAAGCGCAGAGGCATAAAGTGAACTTTTTGAAAAGTGGGGGACACCTCATACCAAAGTGTTAGGTAGGGTGGGATTTGGGGTAACATTTGTCACATATCATCTATTGTATATATTACATATGATAGATATCATATATCTTGTATTATTTATCATCTAGGCTTCCTGTGGTATCATCATATAATGTTTAGAATTTTTAAAAAGTGTGGTTTAAATAAAATGAAAATGATCCTCTTTACATTAAACATTACAGAAAGATTCTGCTTGAATTTCAGGAAAGGTATTCCCTGGAGTAATTCAAGTAAAAACAGCAGACACATCTGAGCTGGGAAATAAAATGTCCGTAAACTATGAAAAGTTACATATGGAAGTTAACAAATTTGTAAGTATTTTCCAACCTTCCTTCCTGTATAAGTGTTCTACACTCTAACACTGAGCTACGGAGCATTAAGCTGATATTCCGGTGGCTCACACCCGTACAGCTGTTCCATTGTCCAAACCGGGAGACATACTCTTATTGGTTGGTAAACAGCAGCTGTCCTGAGCCCCTTGGGTACTTTTGGACCTCCCCACGACCCTGCACCTCCCTAAGTAATGTCAGCCTCTGCAGAATGCCATGCCAGACTTGTCATTACATAAGCTATTAGAATATTAGAATATTCTAAAAATATTCTTAAATATTTTAAAATATTTTTTAAATTTTTTCTTAATATTTTTAAAATATTAGAATATTTAAAATATTCTAAAAATATTAGAATATTTTTAATGGACAGGTAAATATAATGATTTTTTTCAGATTGTATTTATTTTTAGAGAGAGGCAAAGGGAGGGAGAAAGAGGGGGAGTAAAACATCCATGTGTGGTTGCCTCTCGCACACCCCCTACTGGGGACAAGGCCTGCAACCCAGGCACGTGCCCTGACTGGGAATCAAACCAGCAACGCTTTGGTTTGCAGGCCAGTGCTCAATCCACTGAGCCACACCAGCCAGGCATTAATGATGTTTTAAAATGAATTCTTTCCACAGAATTCAAAAGTTTTAAAGACGTTCCTTTTTTTCTTTTTACATTCCAAATTGCACACTTTTCTATACTAGCATGACTTTTTTAATGTCTGAAAAAGCAACTCCATCTGAATTAATATCTGTTCCTCTTTTTCCCTGTTGTGACAAATGTCAAATTGTACAAAAGCTTCTTTTCATTTTGGTTATTGCAAGAGGCTGTGTCAACAGGAGATCGCCATTCTAGGACCACAGCTGGTGACCCTGGAAGGGCTTGCAGAGGGCATCCAGCCAGTGTTTCTCAAAGCTTCATAAGACTTCAGAAACCAAGGCCTTAATTTGATGACAATGTCTTTCAATTTAGAATTACATCATCACAAAAGAGTTTCATTATTAGAAATGATAAAATGTAAAAAATGATTGTCCAAACAATTTTGCAGATTGTACAGAGAAAACCAGTGCTCATGACAGAACAGCCAGTGCCCAGCTCTGTGGGGACGGACCCCCGGCTCACCGGGCCCCTTTGTTGTACCTCCTGTGCACGATAGGCCAGCTGTCTGTGACCTCTCCTCTCATCCTGGATCTACATTCCCATTTGCCTGCTTGGATGAGAGTCGGTACATTGAAGAAGGCAACGTCAATATGTTCCTATTTCCAGGGAGCCCCTTGATTTTCTCATGTGACTTTACTGGGCAATGGCCACTGTGGCCACTACACTTCCCAAACTTGCTTTGGGTATGAGTGTCCAAAAGGCCCTTCCAGCTCCAGGCCCGTGCCCTGGTCTTCAGAGACCAGCTTAGAGACTTGACCTTAGTCAAGTCTTTATGGTGCCCGGGGCACCAGGGAGGGGATAGAGCATTCCTATAATCTCCAAGAGGCTGTTAATCCAAAACAGGTATGCCAGAACTCCCTTGCAGCTTCTAGAAATAGGAAAATAGAGACAATTGATTTTCTTCAGGGGCCTCTTAGCAGACCTTGTGGCTGGGCAGCCCCAGCTCAGACCCTGAGAAGTCTCCCAGGGTGCATTTTCTACCCAGGGGGCTCCAGATAGACAGTCCCTGGTTTGGAGTTCCCCTGTTGCGTGCTGTGCCTGGCACTCTATGTGTGATATTTCTAGTTCTCAAAATAGCCCTGTGGAGGAGCTAATACTATGGTGCCAATTTTGTGGATCAGGTGGTCACAGGTCAGAAAAGTTAGGTAACTGGCTGAAGGTCACCTAGCTGACGAGGGATGAGGTTGGGATTTGAGCCCAGAGCTGCCTTCTCCTCACTCGCTGGCTCTGCTGTGCAGTGGAGGCCGGGTGGGCCTGTTTGGACAGAGCCTGCCTCCTCATCCAACCATACAGCCCTTCACACCTAGAGGTGTGTATCCCAACATCCTCAAAGGGTGACCTGGAAGAGAAAAAGAAAACACTTTTTCCTATGCCAAATACTAATTGCACAGTCTCTTCTTTGGGATTAAGAAAATTAAATGGGCAATGGTTAGCAGGAGAGCTGAAAGGACCCTGGAGGTCATCGAGTTAACTTGTTTCTAAGTAGATTTCCAAACTCCCTGATGATTTACAGAAATACCAGCTAATCCCAATATTTAAAAGAATTGAAAGGGTTATAGACATATACTGGATAAAGTCTACCCAGACTAACTAGAACATCAACTTTATTTGAATTTGACTAGAATAAAAGAGAAATTATTTAACATATTTTTAAAAGTATATTTTATTGATTATGCTATTATAGTTTTCCCAATTTTTCCCCTTTATCCTCAATCTGCCCTGCACCCCCCAATTCTCCAGCATCCCCCACCCTTAGTTCATATCAATGGTTTGTACATATAAGTTTTTTAATTCTGTTTCCCATACCACTTTTTATCTCTCCCCATCTATTTTATGCCTACCAATTATGCTTCTTATTCCCTGTACTTTCCCCCATTCCTCCCCTCCCCCTCCCCACTGAAAACCCTCTATGTGATATCCATTTCTGTAATTCTGTTTCTGTTCTAGTTGTTTGCTTAGTTTTTGTTTGTGTTGTTTTTCTCTTTTTTTAGATTCATTTGTTGATAGTTGTGAGTTTGTTGTCATTTTACTGTTCATATTTTTTATCTTCTATTTCTTAGATAAGTCCCTTTAACATTTCATATAATAATGGCTTGGCGATGATGAACTCCTTTAACTAGACTTTATCTGAGAAGCACTTTATCTGCCCTTCCATTCTAAATGATAACTTTGGTGGATAGAGTGAACTTGGATGTAGGTCTTTGCCTTTCATAAATTTAAGCACTTCTTTCCAGCCCCTTCTTGCCTGTAAGGTTTCTTTTAAGAAATCAGTTGATAGTCTTACAGAAACTCCTTTGTAGATAACTCTCTCCTTTCCTCTTGCTGTTTTTAAGATTCTTTATCTTTAATCTTGGCTAATGTAGTTATGATATGCCTTGGTGTGTGCTTCTTCAGGTCCAAATTCTTTGGGACTCTCTGGGCTTTCTGGACTTCCTGGAAGTCTATTTCCTTCGCCGGTTTGGGGAAGTTTTCCTTCATTATTTTTTCAAATAAGTTTTCAATTTTTTGTTCTTGTTCTTCTCCTTCTGGCACCCCTATAATTCAGATATTGGAACGTTTAAAGTTGTCCCAGAGGTTCCTAAGCCTTTCTTCATTTTTTTTGAATTCTTGTTTCTTCATTCTGTTCCAGTTGGATGATTATTTCTTCCTTTTGTTCCAAATTGTTGCTTTGAGTCCTGGTTTCCTTCCTGTCACTGTTGGTTCCCTGAATATTTGCTTTATTTCGCTTTGAGTATGTTTCATTTGCCCTTTCATTTTTCAACCAAGCTCAATCAGTTCTGTGAGCATTTTGATTAACAGGGCTTTGAGCTCTCATTATCTGATTATCCGAGGTTGGCTATCTCCTCATCACTTAGCTCTCTTTCTGGAGTTTTGCTCTGTTCTTTCACTTGGGTCCTATTTCTTTGACTCAGCGCACTTGTTAAGTTGTAAGAGGGTGGGGCCTTTGGCATTCACCCAGGCAGAGCAACCCTCCTTGCTGTACTGTGGTGCTGCCTATGGGGGAGGGTCCAGAGAGGAGACAGTGCAGCTCACCTGCTGGGCTCTAGCCCCACTTTCCAATGAACCCTCATGTGAGACTGGGAGCTTCTCCCTCCTTGGCAACCCCCGCCATAGTCCACACTCAGCTCTGAGTCCCAGTTTCCCATTCAGCCAGCCCCCCCTGCACAGTCTGTCACCTCCCTGCAGGTTCTCTCCATCTGCCTGTCTTACTGGTCTGGTTAGTCTGGTTGACTATTTCTTTAATTCCTTGGCTGTCAGAGTTTCATGCAATTTGATTTTCTGGCACTTCTGCTTGTTCATTGATTTTAGATTAGTTGTTATCCTCCTTTTGGTTGTACAAAGAAGCAAAGAACCTTTTCTACCTACACCTCCATCTTGGCCAGAACTCTATTTAACATATTTTTAAATTATATTGATTGCTATAATCTTTTAAAATGTGGGGTTCCCATGGGGAGAAGAGTTTTAAAAAGCCATGGTTCATAAAAAGGTTGCATCAACCTAGTTCAACACTCACATAATAAATATGGAGAACGGGACCCGAAAATGGGAAGACATGTCCAAGTTCACGTGTTTCGCATTTAATTTATTCAATATTCAGTCAACCGGTGTTGAACTTTTCATAGAGATTGCACTCTGCTCAGTGCTCTCGGATAGCAATGGAGGAGGCTGTATCATAAGAAAGAGAACGCAGCCCCAATCCTTGACATCAGTGAATTGATGTTCTCACTGGGACCCTCAGCCCACCTCTACCTTATCCTCAGCTTTATCTCTAGCTGCTTTTCTACAAGTATCTAGAGTCGTCTCTGTTCTTAGAACACAACTCAAGCTTGACTAGATCCACATTTCAGCTCACAGAGCCATCTCATTTTATACACACTGTAGCCCTACATGGTAGGAATTACTGCTATCTCAAGTTTCCAATGAGAACAGTAAAGGTTCAAAGAAGTTAAATTATGCAATTTATGGAAGACAGTTTCCTTGAACTTCCATGGTAGATCACATCACTCTATGGTCCTTACCGGACTTAACTGCGTGGTGCAGTTACTATTTGACCCAGGGCTGGACCAGCCCATCTTTGTAATTTCTACATCCTCTTGCCTTGGAGACAATTAAAGAAGTGTTCCTTGGGTGCATTAATGCATGTATGACACAGGCATGTAGATAAGTCTAACAAATATGCAAAACCTTACCGTAACTTTAAGAAGACAACCTTAATGAGTTAGTCACCTTAATTTTTAAGAGTATAATCATTGATTTGTCTATTTTAGGTTTTCATCTTTTTATTAGGTAACCCTGACTTATATTAAATTCTTACTGTTTTACAGCAAAAATGACTGAAAAGTGTTAGAGAGCATGTCGAGAATAAACAGTCTGCTGTGATGAACCATGGATTTAACACCACAGATTTGCTGTGATGTTAAAACCTAAATACACTATCCCATTCTCCCCCCCCATCCTTTTTAGTTATTAAATCTGTTCTTTTCTTCCACAGTTTAAAGATGTATTTACAAATTCTGATTATGAACAGACAATAATTCAGCAAGTAAGGTAAGTTTGCTATGGACCGATGGGGTACTTTGGAGTCAGGTGTGTATTTGCTTAACTTCCCATCTTCCCTTGAGTTCTCCGTGCAGCACTATGGCCATCTGGGGGGGAGGGGAGTCACAGGTCAGGAAGAAATGGTCAGCCTGATGTCACACTCACCTTGGTATGTGGATGGGCAGAGTGTAGCCTGGGGACAGTAAGACACTGCCTCTGGCTGGCTATTCAGCAATTTGCACACATGGTCCAGTGCATCACCCGGATCAGTCTGATTGGTTTGATCTCTTGGCTGCAAACCACACCTGGCCAAACCCTGCAGTGTGCATTCCAGGGGGCCAGGAGGAAAATGAATGGCTCATGGTTATCTCTTCCCTCGTATGGGGGGAACGAGGGAGCTAACACCCAAATCTCACACGTGGCCACAAAAGGGCCCGTAGTAAGCTCTTGCTGCAGTAAGAGCGAGCATTCATTGAGCATATCACTGTACAGTGACCAATGTGAAGTGCTATGTAGGGACCCAGAGAGGCAAAGGATTCTCAAGAAGGTAGCGATTTTATTTCAGCTTTCACTGAAGCACATGGACATACAAGTGCCACAGCCTGAGGAAAGAATGCTCTAATCTAGGATGAGTGAAACTGTGTAGAAAAAGCAGCCCTGATGTCTTCCTATGTTACGGTTTTACTATTGCATTTATCTTCATAAGCTCTGTCAAATTCTTTGTGGAATAAGATACAGGGTGTATTTATACTTATAAATTCAGACAAGGCCTCCTGAAGGTGGTGAGTCTTGAGCTTGATGGTGAGTGAGGGGCAAGTGTGATTGGCAGGCAGGACACCAGCAGGCAGACTAGTGAGAAGCACAGCGCCATGTGGCAAGGAGCAGACAGCAGACAGAGAAGCTGGGCCCCAACTCAGAGGGTCTGAAGCTGAAGATTCACAGCGGACAACTGCTGGAGGGCTGGGCATTGTTTCAGGGCATGCGGTTTGGTGTAGTGGACAACAGGGAGTCTGCGCTTTGAGCACCACTGGGTAACACAGGAACAGTGAGGTGTGATGGCTTCAGCCAAATCTGTACTTGAATCCTGGCCTTAGCACGTTCTCGCTGCATGAATGGGCAGCTGTTTTCACCTCTCTGAACATCTCTGTACCTGGGATAATCTGATCAACTTTCCTGGAACTTTGGGAAAAATAAATGAGATACCATTTGAAAGATCCCCTGCCCAAAGTGCCTGGCACAGAGATGATTTCAACATGTGTTAGTTCCCATCTATTTCCCTTCCAGAATATGGGGTGCTGCAAGTGTGATGGACAGCTGGTCCCACAAGGTCATTTAGGGGTTTCCCTGAAATCCTGGCTCTCCTTTTGTTCTTATGGAGTTACTGAAACAGAGCCAGGGGTGTTCAGAGGCAAACTTTTACCTTGAGCTCAGTGTCCTAGTCAGGAACTACTTCCAACACGGGACTGTGGCGGGGTGAATGGACCTTAGTCTCACTAGGAGGAAACATCTTAGGCTCCAGTCCAATGTTGTCACCTTTGAATCCCCAAGACCTTTGTATATATAGTCAAAGATCTTTGTATGTGGTCCTATTGGAGTTGGAAGATCCTCAGAATTTCTCTGACTCTCAGATCTCTCTTTGGACAGAGGCAGAAACTCAGGCTCAGGAAAGCTATGA
>PVKM010043157.1:0-12592 GCA_004027735.1 Carollia perspicillata
GCATCAAAAAGATCATAGACCATGATCAAGTGGGATTTATTCCAGGAATGCAAGGTTGGTACAATATTTGCAAATCAATAAATGTGATTCACCATACGAACAAAATGAAGGATAAAAACCACATATTCATATCAATAGATACACAAAAAGCATTTGATAAAATCCAGCATCCATTTTAATACAAAAACTGTCAGTAAAGTGGAATTAGAGGGAACATACCTAAACACAATACAGGCCATTTTTGACAAACCTGCTGCCAGCATCATACTAAATGGACAAAAACTATAAGCGTTCCCCTTGTGATCAGGAACAAGACAGAGATAGCTACTTTCCTCTCTCTTATTCAACACAGCAGTGGAAGTTCCCGCTACAGCAATCAGACGAGAAGAAGAAATAAAGGGCATCCATATTGGAAAGAAGTAAAACTGTCATTATCTGCAGATGACATGATACTGTACACAGAAAATGCCAAACATTCCACCAAGAAACTACTAGAACTGATAAATGAATTCAGCAAAGTAGCAGGATACAAAATTAATATCCAGAAATCAGTTGCATTTTTATAGGCCAAACAACAAACTAACAGAAAGGGAGATTAAGGAAACAATTCATTCACAATTGCTACAAAAAGAATAAAATACCTAGAAATAAATCTAACCAAAGATGTAAAAGACCTGTACTCAGAAAATTATGAGACACTGAAAAGACATTAAAGAAAATACAAATATGCAGACACACATACCGTGTTCATGGACAGGAAGAATTAACATCATTAAAATGTCCATGCTACCCGAAGCAATCTATAGATTCCATGCAATTCCTATCAAGATTCCAATGACATACTGCAAAGAACTAGAACAAATATTTCAAAAATTTATATGTAACTACAAAAGGCCCTACAAAGCTACAAAAAGGACAAAGTTGGAAGAATCATGCTACCTAGTGCGAAACTATACTATAAAGCTATAGTAATCAAAACAGCATGTTACTGGCATAAAAACAGACACATAGGTCAAAGAGAATAGAGAGCCCAGAAATAAACCTATCCCTTTATAGTCTATTAGTATTCGACAGAGGAAGCAAGCACATACAGCAGGCTAAAGAAAGTTTATTCAATGAATGGTGTTGGGAAAATTGGACAGATAAATGCAGAAAAGTGAAACTAGACCACCTTCTTACATCACACACAAGAATAAATTCAAAGTGGATCCAAGACTTAAATGTTAGACCCAAAACTATAAAAACTCTCCAAGAAAACATAGGCAACATAATCTCGGACTGCTCACAGCAGTTTTTTATCAGATATTTCTCCCCAGGCAAGGGAAACAAAGGATAAAAATAAACAAATGGGACTACATCAAACTAAAAAGCTTTTGCACGGCAAAGGAAATCATCAACAAAATTTTAAAAACCCACAGTATGGGAGAACATATTCACCAATACATCTGATAAGGGGTTAATATCCAAGAATTTACAAAAAAACTAAACAACCCAATTAAAAAATGGGCAAAGGACCTGAATAGACACTTCTTCAAAGAGGACATACAGATGGCCAACAGACTTATAAAAAGATGCTCAACATCACTAATCATCAGAGATATGCAAATTAAAACCACAATGAGATGTCATCTCACACCTGTCAGAATGGCTGTCTTCAATAAAACAAATAAGTGCTGGCGCGAGTGTGGAGAAAAGGGAACACTTTTGCAACATTTTGGGGAATGCAGACTGGTGCAGCCACTGTGGAAAGCAGTATGGAGATACCTCAAAAAATCAAAAAACGGATCTGCCTTTCGACCCAGCTATGCCATTTCTGGGACTATATCCGAAGGAACTCAAAACACTAAATTGAAAGAACATAAGCACTTCTATGCTCATTGCAGTGTTATTTACAATCGCTAAGATATGGAAGCAGCCCAAGTGGCCATCAGTAGATGAGTGGATAAAACAACTATGGGACATTTACACAACGGAATATTGCTTGGCCATAAAAAAAGAAATAAATTTTACCCTTTGCAACAGTATGGGTGGACCCAGAGAACATCATGCTAAGTGAAATAAGCCAGTCAGAGAAAGACAAATACCACATGATTTCACTCATATGTGGAATCTAATGAAAAAACTGAACTAACAAGGAAAATGGGGACTGACTAATAGAGAACAGATGACAGCTAGTGCGGGTGGGGGAGATGACCAGGGGGAGGGATTGAGGAAAAAGGACTCATGGACATGGATAACAGTGTGGTTATTCTGGGGGTAGGCATGTATGAGAGGATTAGATGGTAACGGAAATATAATACAGGTTAAATTTTTAAAAGGGAAAAATAAAAGAAGAAGAAAACTAATTCAATCTAGGGAAGAGAAGAGGGAAGGTGACAATGACTAGGGTGAGGAAGCAGGGAATAAAGAGGCACAACAGAAAGTGTCCAGAAAGAGAAGATTCTGAAGCTCAGTGCTACATTTGTTACTACAGAAAACTCACCAGTGTGAAACACACTGTGGAGAGTAGTTTGTGTGTGTGTGTGGGGGGGGGGAACGGGCAGGGACATGCAAAACTACATGCTGAGCAAAATTTCAGATGCGATATAGTGGTGGCCTGAACTAAGGTAGCACTGACAGTAGGCGAAGATGGAGGCCCTCCTGGGTCTCCGCTACTGCCCTGCAGAAATCAGATGGTTCTATGATGTAGTGTTTTGAAAGAAAGTGCATTTTTTTTCTTTAGGCAGAAACACCTAGAGGCCTGGCTATGATATGCAGAATCTGAATTTCTTAAAGTTTGCGGTTTCTTCAAGATAGTAACCTAAAAAAAATTAGCAGAAACATATTCTGGGTAGCTCACGTGGGTAACCATCACCTTATAACTAAATCCACACTGCCACGACATTTCAGAGCCCCAAACCATCAGAGCGTCTCCCAGTGGCAGCAGTACTTCACCACAGCTAACGACACAGGTAGGATTAACAATAAAAAAATGAGTGCACCAAGTGAAAGTCAAATGAGGAAATTTTCTGTCTGAGGGGATATTTTAAAGAGGTCAGGGTAGAGAAAAGTGGCAGCAGAACCAAGTTATCACAAAGCAAGTGGCAATATAGCAGCTCAAACTCAGAAGAACTGTGCAATGGCCATGAATTCATCTTGCAATCAGTATTTTCCTTTTAGTAAAAACTTCATCTTTCACATTACACTAATATTATTAATTTGAATTTTATTGATTTTGTAAGTTTTATTTGTATTTAATTTGTAACTTTTTAATGTAAAAAATTATATAACAGCTAAAAGCTTAAGGAATTTATGTGTGTATACCTATACAAATAGTCTTAGAATAAAAATAGGTCAATATGGAGCAGATTATTTGTCCTTTAGAAGGAAGGTCTATCATTATTCAATTTAGAGAAACACTAACCTTGAAATTCAAACATAATCAGAATTCACATTTTTATTCCATAGCTAACTACTTATGTGACTTGGGCAAGAAACTGAGATTCAGTTTCTTTATCTACAAAATGGCACAGTAACACTTGGGTCACAGGGTGACATAATTAAGTGACCAAATGAATGTGAGATGCTTGACGTGATGCCTGGAAAGGGTAAACATTCTGTAAATGGTAGTTGTTGTTAATACTATCATCATTATTATCTTTATTATTGTTAACAATAAAACATCTCACGAGTTGCTGAGAAGGTCATTCTCACATCTGCCATCAGGCAGCTCATCCTCCTTTTCAAACTCCCTGTGGATCACTGCATCACTGTATTTTGATTTGCTTTGCCCACGAAACCAAAAACTAGTCAAAGTTCTTTCCACTCTTTTAAAGATGGATGGAAATCACTTCCAGCAAAAATTATACTCAAGTCTACTCTATAAATCCAATATATTTCCACCATTCACCACCTTCTACATTCTGTTACCAATGCATTTCAGTGTTTTCTCAAATCCAAGCATTTAGAAGGAGTCTAATTCCAATTCTACCTCCATCTAGCCGTGTGACTAACCTTGGACAAGTACTCAGAACCTCTCTAGAACGCAGTTTCCTTAGCTGTAAAACCAATGCAAGGCATATACCGTCTCCAAGGTCTCAGCTAGCTCTCTGGTTATTTGACTTAGCATTCCTTCTTAACTATAGTTTCTGAAGTCATCCCTGTTGAACCTGACAGCCTCAGTAAACTTGTTTAAGTGAATATTAAATGAACCTCCTCCAAGATTTTTGGCCCCTCAATCTCAGAGCCATTCTCTTTACATGTAAATGAAACCCCCTTGACTATTTCCTCCAAATTCTCTTATTAACTATATACTAGTATGTAGGGAGTTTTCCATTGCATTTAGCTTTTATACAATATAAACACCTTATTGTTTTAAATATCCTTTGTCTGTTATTCATATTACTACTACACAATATAGTTTCATGACCACTTATTTCTTATTTTCTTAATCAAACAAAATTGATAGCACAATGACTTGCACAAAACAAAGGATTGGCAATTTAAATAATGTTCCTATATTTTCAAATCATGTATCCTAGGCGACCATGGCATGAATTCTTAGTAACTTGAACCAGGAGTTAAGAGTTCTAGGTTCTGGTTTTTTTGACTATGTTAATAAACTATATAATCTTGAACAGCTCATTAAATCTCAATGCATCTCAATTATCTTGTACATAACAAACTTATTTCCATTGGTCCTATGTAAAGAGCTGTTCCATTAAAAATATGTAGAAGTGTCATAAAAATGTTCAATGACATTATTTTGATTGGAATTAAAGTAGCTTGGTTTTCTCTGTAGTACTTAACTCTAACACAGTAGGCATCCATGCCATCTGAGTTTCTTTGTTGAGTAATCTCAATAGCACCATTCATACATCAATTAATGACAACTCTGTGACAAGGACAATGATCATCTATGTCTCATCAAATGCTCACAAAACATGTAAACATTCCATTGGAACTACCGGCCTAATTTATAGAAGATTTTGGGGGTATGATTTTTTCCCCTGAAATACATGTTAACTAAGTGTTTGATCACAGTACAACTAGTCTTTAGGAACTGTTCTGAGAAAAAAATTTCTAGGCTTTTTCTTAAAAAACAAAAATATAACTCTCTCACACATAAATCACTATCTCTTTGGTTGTACCAAATTTTAATACATCATGTAAGTAACAATTCCAGACTGCGCCTATGATGACCTTTAGAATTTATGATAAGAAAATAAAGCAAAAAAAAAAAAAAGGCCCACAAAATCTTCAGCAAAAGTAAATTTAATGATTAATCAATCTGTGGATCACAACCCAGATTTTTTAAAAAGATTTTATTTATTTATCTTTAGAGGGGAAGGGAAGGAAAGAGGAAGAGAAATATCAATGTATGGTTGCCTCTCATGCACCCCCTGCTGGGAACTGGCCTGCAACCCAGGCATGTGCCCTGACTGGGGAATCAAACCACGATCCTTTGGTTCTCAGGCCCGCGCTCAATCCACTGAGCCACACCAGCCAGGGCACAACCCAGATTTTTAAATGTTAAGAAAATTGTATCAATTTTTTCTTGTTAATATATCTCTTAACTTAAAATATGGTCTCCAAGTATGACATTTCACTTTATGGTTCTTGGCTTTCTAACATGCACATTTTTTCTCAGGGATCATGGAACATGAACAAATATACATGAACCAATATAAACTAGTTTAGATTCTTCCCCTTTGTACCATCACTGATGATGTCGCTTGTTTTGTATGGAGGGTTTGTTAGAAAAATTGTATTCCCTCTACTGACCATAAAGAATGTCAACAGCAACAAAGAGAATGTTTACTTTGCAATAAATGAGATTATTTTCTGGGGGAGAAGCATAGTATCATGTAACACCTATCTCAAGGTGAAGTTCCTTTCTAAAAAATATATTTTATTATGTTATTGCAGTTGTCCCAATTTTGCCCCCTTTGGCCCCTCCACCGGGTACGCCTATTCCCTCTGGCAATCCCCCCTCTTAGTTCATGTCCATGGGTTGTGCCTATAAGTTCTTTGCCTTCTGTTTCCTATACTATTCTTAACATCCCCCTGTCTATTTTGTGCCTAGCAATTATATTTCTTATCCTGCACCTTGTCCCCCATTATCCCCCTTCCCCATCCCACCTGATAACCCTCCAAATGATCTCCATACTTATGATTCTGTTCCTGTTCTGGTTGTTTGCTTAGTTTGTTTTTTTAGATTCAATTGTTGATATAGTTGTGAATTTGTTGCCATTTTAATGTTCATAGTTTTGATCTTCTGGTTCTTAAATAAGTCACTTTAACATTTCATGTAGTAATGGCTTGGTGATGATGAACTCCTTTAGCTTTACCTTGTCTGGGAAGCACTTCATCTGTTCTTCCATTCTAAATGATAACTTTGCTGGATAGAGCAATCTTGGATGTAGGTCCTTGCTTTTCATCACTTTGAATATTGCTTGGCAGTCCCTTCTTGTCTACAAAGTTTCTTCTGAGAAATCAGCTTTCAGTCTTACAGGAACTCCTTTGTAGGTAACTCTCTTCTTTCCTCCTGCTGCTTTCAAGATTCTCTCTTTATCTTTAACTTTTGGCATTTTAATTATGACGTGTTTTGGTGTGGTCCTCTTCAGATCCATCTTGTTTGGGACTCTCAGTGCTTCCTGGACTTGTATGTCTATTTCCTTCACCAAATTTGAGAAGTTTTCTTTCACTTTTTCAAATAAGTTTTCAATTTCTTGCTCTTCCTCCTTTCCTTCTGGCATCCTTCTATGATGCCTTCTCCTTCTATGATTTAGATGCTGGCATGTTTGCAATGTCCCAGAGGCACCTTATACTACCCTTGTTTTTTTTAAATATTTTATTTATTTATTTTTAGAGAGAGGGGACGGGAAGGAGAAAGACTGGGAGAAAAACATCAATGTGTGGTTGCCTCTCATGTATCCCCTACTGGGGACCTGGCCTGCAACCCAGGCATGTGCCCTGACTGGGAATCGAACCAGCGACCCTTTGCTTCACAGGCCTGTGCTCAATCCACTGAGCTACACCAGCCAGGGATATCCTTGTTTTATTGAATTCCTTTTTCTTCTTGCTGTTCTGATTGAATGCTTACTTCTTATGTTTCAAATCACTGATTTGAATTCTGGCTTCATCCCTTCCACTGCTGGTTCCCTGTAGATCTTTCATTATTTCACTTAGTCTAACCTTCATTTCTTCCTGGGTCTTTTTTTTAAAGATTTTATTTATTTACTTATAGAGAGAGGAGAAGGGAGGGAGAAAGAAAGGGAGAGAAACACCAATGTGTGGTTGCTTCTCACATGGCCCCCACTGGGGACCTGGCCCACAACCCAGGCATGTGCCCTGACTGGGAATTGAACCGACAAGCCTTTGGTTCACAGCCCACACTCAGTCCACTGAGCTGCACCAGCCAGGGCATCCTGGGTCTTTTTTATTTTTATTTTTGCCATACTCAATGCATTCTTTGAGCATCCTGATCACCAGTGGTTTGAACTCTGCATCTATAGGTTGGTTATCTCTGTTTCATTTAGTTCTTTTTCTGGAGTTTTGTTCTGTTCCTTCATTTGGACCACATTTCTTTGTCTCCTCAATTTGGCAGCCTCCCTGTGTTTGTTTCTGTGTGCTAGGTAGAGCTAATCTGAGTCTCCATCTTAATACTGTGGCCTATTGTACAAAAGGCACCATAAATTGTGTGGGGGCAGAGCCTTAGCTAATCACCAGCTCGGTGTAACCCACTTCACCACGTTATGGTTCTGCGTCGGGGGAAAGGCTCCGATAGGGAACAATGCCACTGATTGGCTTCTGGAGGTTTGCCCAGCACTCACTCTTTGCAATTGATTCCCTTTCAGCTATTGCCTAGTGGTGAATCCCAGAGGGGGTAGGTTTGCATATGTTTTAAGTCTGTGTGGATCCTTTAAGCAGTCTCCTGAAAATCCAGTAGTTTCTTTTGCAACCCCAACCCCCATTAGTTTTTACAGTCAGAAGTTATGGAGATTTATCTTCCTGACACTGGAACCCTCCACTGTGTGGTCAGACCCACAGCTGGGATGCTTGCTTCTAAAGTATCCCTTCCAATCTTTATCCGCCACCTGTGAATATGGGACCACCCACTCTGCCTCCACCACCCGTCTGCACCACACTGCGACTCCACACCTTTCTGTGCATCTGCATGTGTGCCCCACCTACCTGTCTAGATGAAGGTAGCTTCTTTAAATCCTTGCTAGTCCAACTACCATACAGCTCAATTTTCTGATGGTTCTTGGTGTTATGTTTTGAGTGCGAGGAGGCGAACAATGTTTACCTACGCCTCTGTCATGACTAGAAGTACCACTCAAGGTGAATTTTCTAGGTCCAAATGATTATATAGTATTGTTTAAATGCTATTTCCAAAGTTGTAGTTTTTAAAGGCTTTTAATCAGCTGAGATTTACTATAAAAGGTTAATTTACTAAAAAAGGATTCTGGCAAATATGTAAACATCCTAAAATGGAATTATCTAGAGTACTGCCTTTAATTGCTAATTCTCTTGACTATCAAGAGTAAAATCTATTTGTAACTGCATATCTGGATTTGGGTAGTAGTTCAAAGTAGTTAAACATTTAAAATAGATTATTCCAGATGTTAGGATGATCATAATTACACCAGTGTGCAACTATTCAACTATGCCAGTCTAAGTCTCCAGGGCACAAACTGTATCTAATTCCCATGCTTGACTGAGAAACTTCAGTGTTGGAACCTAATAAATGTATACACCAAAACCTGCTTGTAATCATATGTGGATGAGTCATTTTATGTCATACAACTCTTGAGTAAGTCAAAGTAAAGTCCACTAAGATTTAAAAGAACAAATTATTGCTATATAGTTGATGTTCACAGGGCTCTAATACTTAGTACTCCTGATTCTCCTTGATTTATTTGAAGATAGTTACAGTCAAAGAAAATAATCATTCAACTTCTGTTAGCTTAATATAAATAATAACAAAGATACAATTGTTTATTAAGTAGAGTGGTTTTGGTATATTTTTAGCTCTCCCATTTTTCTCTTCTAAAATCCCCAAACTCCCTGAATTAGAACATTATTTCCTATAACATCAAGAAATGTCCACTAATATTAGAATCAAGTTAAGTAAAATGTGATTAAAAAGGCAAACACTTCTAATGTACCCACAGACTATTTCAACAGGAAATACACCTAAGTATTTCATGAGTCACTGTTTTGGATTCTGTGCTCCATTCCAACAGGGTAGAAAACTGACTGTAGTCACAAAGGAGATATGTTTTTATTAATACAAAGATGAATCATTATTTTGCTCACGTTAGAAATGAATTTTGTTACAGGAAATTATGTCCATTGCTGCCAAAAAGAATTAATAAAACACAATAACTAGTGGAAACCACAGTATTTCAAAGTCATTAGTGAGAAAGGACAAGTATACTCTGGAACTTTAAGAATTCAATTTCATCACAGGAATCTGGATGTATACCTGTTATTTAGTGACAAAGATTGGCTCTTCAATAATTGAGTCAACAGGTAATGAGCTTACAATCACCTCACCTTAATGAAGTTAACAATGAGTTCACCAGGGCTGTGCAGCCTGCCTTTCATTGAGGAACCGCTGGAGAAAAGGGAGAATTTCAGAGGTTTTGAAGAGCCTGAGCTGGAACCAAACAGCTCTCTTCCCTCTCTTCTCTCTCTCTCATGTATTCCCATCCTTCCCCACACTTCCAATGTTCCCAGTAAGGTTAAGGTAAAATTCTCGCTTCTTTCCAGTGTTCCATCCATCTTCATGTGGATAAGTAAACACCATGGGAAGCCTACCCGTTGTGCACACAGGTCTCTACAACCCAGAAAGCTCTTTTGCTTGGATTTAACATTTTGCATTTCAAATTCTTTTAGATGCACATAGAGTTCAGCCTGCCCATGCTCACAGTGAGCCACCCCTGAAGGCTGCTTAATAACTGAACACACCCCTTTTTATACACATTCTTCCTCTAATGCAAACTCCAGAGAGGAAAAATGCTTCTCCCTGATTACTTAACCACCTAACTTTATTTAACCAGGTATATTTCAGGAAATAGAGACTGAAACTTTATATGGAAAAGCTTTGCTACATTTCCAAATACTGTCATATTTAAGATGTGAAGACATTCTCAGAGCTACCCTTTAGGTTCTGATCAAATATCTAACATCTATGACCAAGCACATCATGGGACTTGTATTTTTTCTTTGTGTAAATACTTATTGGATTTAAAAGTAGTTTTTAATAGGAATCTGACTGCCATTATACTATTCGAGACCTGTAAGACATTAAGGAATTTTAGCTCTCAGTCATATCATGAAGTGCCCAGAATTCTTAAAAGACAAAACTGAATGAACTATCTCAGAAGCCTTCCATCCAAACACAGGCTAAGATAACCAAGAAATTCAAACATCAGAGAAGCTGGTCTAGACAAAGTGACTGTGAACACTGACTATATATATAAGAATCATTTGGGAAAGCTTTTTAAATCCTGGGTCTTTAGTTCTCAGATGATTTCTTGGAACAGTTAACTAATACAGTATAAATTCTACCTGTACTACTGGGTTGGCCAAAAAGTCCGTTACTATTTTTACCATAAAAGAAAAACCACATTTTACATTTTCACCAATAACTTTATTGGTTTGGATAGTTTGAGTACGTCAGCTATCCCCAGCTATTGGCTTCTAGTGGGTAAAGGCCAGGGGTGCCGCTAAACCTCTTGCAGCGCCTCAGACAGCCCCACAGCAAAGAGTTCTTTGGCCAAAATGTCAATTGCTATTGCAAACCACTTTTTTTTAAAATATTTTATTTATTTATTTTTAGAGAGAGGGGACGGGAAGGAGAAAGACTGGGAGAGAAACATCAATGTGTGGTTGCTTCTCATGTGTCCCCTACTGGGGACCTGGCCTGCAACCCAGGCATGTGCCCTGACTGGGAATCGAACCAGCGACCCTTTGCTTCACAGGCCCGTGCTCAATCTTCTGAGCTATACCAGCCAGGGCTGCAAACCACTTTTGACACATTCAATCAGTCGCAGCAGCTTCTCTATACACTGCACAAGTCTTTCTTTTTGCATTTCAGTTGCAGTTTCTCCTTTCTTGAAATAATAAAGTGTAATATTTTGAAAATGTTACATATTTCCTTCCACCTTAAATATTAAAATGGCTGCACAGAAATTCACCAATTTTGGTTTTTTTAAAAAGTGCACTCTGATATGACAGCTGTCACAGTACAACCTAACAAACTTGTTTTGAATGAAGTTAAAGACAACTAAGCACTACTAGAGCCATCACATGGGAAAAACATACGGACTTTTTGGCCAAACTAATAAATGTTTGACCTAAATATAAGAGCCCTGAAAAGTTTATTTCTTCTTAAATTGCATTTGGAAACACTGTTGTTCATTAACCAATGGTATTGTATTTAATTGTATAATTTGAATTCCAATCTCACAAGGACTAAAGTTCCACACTGAGTATCAGAATTGCCCTAAAAGATAAAACCCTGGAATTCAGTTTCTAGTCTTTAACACTTGGCTACAATTTATTGGACATCAAAACCAATTTATTTTGTACATAATTTTATAAAGTTATGAATAAAACAATAATTCTCTTCTACATCATGCTATTCTTGCCAAATATTCATTACTTATAATTCTACTCAACATTTGCATGGAAATATAGTGTACCTAGAAGAAGTCTAAAATTGTCTCTTTTAAAGTTTCATTCTGCAACACAAAAGCATAAATGAAGATTTAATATGTTTGAATACTAGGCAAAGGATGACCTAAGTCTTCCATATTTAAGGTACAAGCATGCTTCTGGCTTTAGAGTTTGAGGTCATTATAAATTGCAAAATTATAAGAGACACATAGCACTAAAATCCAAAGTAGCCAGGTATATTTTTTAAGGTTTTAATGGTTTTCCAAAAGATTCGTATTAGAAAGCTTTAAAGAATTAGTCTTTGGCCCTGGCTGGTGTAGCTCAGTGGATTGAGTGTAGGTTGTGAACCAAGGGATCGTGGTTCAATTCCCAGTCAGGGCACATGCGGGCCGGGTCTCCAGTGGAGGCCACGTGAGAGGCAACCACACATTGATGTTTCTCTCCCTCTCCTTCTCCCTCCTTTCAAGAAAAAGAAAAGAAAAGAAAAGAAAAGAAAAGAAAAGAAAAGAAAAGAAAAGAAAAGAAAAGAAAAGAAAAGAAAAGAAAAGGAAAGAAAGAAAGAAAGAAAGAAAGAAAGAAAGAAAGAAAGAAAGAAAGAAAGAAAGAAAGAAAGAAAGAATTAGTCTTTGAATTGAAAAACAATTAAGGAAGGAAAAAACAGTTATCTGAAAAAATAAAATATTTTATTTACTTTACCTAAGTGAAACTACTATGTTTCCTCAGTTTTAAACAGTAAATACCAGATAAGCAAGGAAACTATTTCAAGTGATGGCTTGTGGTCATTCACTTATCTAACAACCGTAGTCATGTCTCTGATCCTCCGAACTCCACTCAGGTTTCATATTATGAAAACAGTCCAAATTGGCAGTCAAAGAGTATTACCATAAAGGAGATAATTGATTAGGACCAGCAAAATGTCGAT
>PVKM010043158.1:0-12590 GCA_004027735.1 Carollia perspicillata
AAATGATTTATACCTCAAACTAGTACAACCGACACTTGTTTCCACCTTGAATTTACAGAGCTATAATGTGCTACCCACAGATCAAACTCCTCAAAGATCTCACAATGCTCTGAATCTTCTCATTCAAGTTTTTATCTTCCTTTGACACAGTACCACATGTTGTACTTTGAGGATGGTTATCATTGCCCTCCTGTGGCACAACCCTTGACACATTATTCATTTGTTCTTAATATGGTTTTCTTCATTTTTTTTCCTCCTAAATTCACCAGTTCTTCTTTCCAATATAATTCAAACACCATTCCTAGAAAAACAGATTTGACAGCAGAGCCTTCACCTCATACCTTCTCAGGAGAGACCAATGAAGAACACATCACTTTCCCTAAATAGTAAGAGTTCAGATTTTCTGCTGCTAGTTTTTGTTTGATCTTGGGAGAAATGTTGTACAACCACATTAAGACATTCATTATAAATGGCTTTACCTATCCCTGACAACTATAGAACGTGGTTTCACTACATTAACCTTGAACCCTACCCAAGTATCAGGAAATAGCTTACATCTGAAGATAATATCTGTTAGATATTAGGTACTAAGAATATCTTATTAATCAATACATTGTATTTTAAAGATAATTTTAAAATTTCTAAATAACCTGCTAGGTGCTTTTTTCCATGGATTTGTTTATAATAAAAGTGCCATCAGATTATATCTGGGCAAATTAATTTTTCAGTAAAGTCAGTTAAATGATTATCCAGTATTTCTTCACCACAATGTTGAATATAGCTCTTAAGTTATTTTTATATTTACTTTCCTTTCTGAGTTGCCTTTAGATGAGAAAACATTAAGTCATTTCTTGATGATGAAGATATTTCCACAGCAGTAGATAATTTCCTTCCATCTCTCATTTTGTTTTGCTGTATCTTGCAAACTCCTATCATAATTCAAGAGCAGGGTGAACTATCACCTCCTGTTTAATACCATCCCTGACTCAGTCTACACGCAATATGTTTTTCTGTCCACGTATAGTAGTTTATCTCTACCTTCCCAAATTATGTTACAAATTTTCATTTTTATCATTTTGTTGTCTAGTTTATGAGATTAGGAAAGAAACGTCAGTGGTAGCAAATAAACCATCAAATCCCAGGAGCTTGACACAACAAAGGTTTCTTTTACCTTACCATCTAATGAAGGTGGAATAAGCCTCATCCACCCTGTAGCTCTACTTTTTGAAATATGTAGCTACCAAGAAAGAAGTGATAGCCAAAAAGTTTTTAAGGGTCAGGACTGGAAGCTGTTTACATCATACTGCCCACATTGTATTGACCAAAGCTCAGTCACATGACAACACTTAATTGTGTGGGAGCCTGAGAAATGCCATCTACCTGGGTTCCCAGGAAAAGTAAAGAGTATAGTGAATACATAGCATTTTTATAGTGACAATATCCTTTTATGATTTCATTTCCTCTCTAGTTTCTATGATTGTATTTGACACATAATGAGTACTTAATACATGTTTTTGAGGGAAGAACTTTTTAAAAATATCTTTTTGGAAGAATATCATTTTGCAGTATCCTATCAGTGTTGGGAAGATGTAATTAATCTCTATTTCATGTTAATTGATATGTGAGGATTTAATGCTGCTTCAGTTTGATGTCATTCTCTTAGAATAAAAACATAATTTCCATTACTGTAAAAGAAAGTCAGTTTGGGATTCTTTCTTTTATTGTTTTCTATTTAACGGAAGCAATAAGAGATGATGAGATACTGTGTATATCCTATGTCTACTTGGCCTCTTTCCATATGGATGAATTTATATTGAATCCAAATGGATCAATCTTCTTTATTTTTTGCTAATATTATGAGTTTGGTGTGAAATGTTAATTACTCTCATTAATGACAAAATGATTATTGCTGAAATTACAAATTGATATTTTACACTTAGTAAATGAATAGGAAATGGCATTTTGCCATGAAAAAGAAGCAATACTTATTTTTTATAATATTGATTTTCCTATAAATCCACCTGTATTATGAGTACACTGCTGTACAACAGATTTCTGGAACGTATTGATATTGTATAACTGAAACTTGATACTCATTGAACAATTCCATATTTCCACATCCCCCCAGGCCCTAGCAACAACCATTCTATTCTCTGTTTCTGAGTTTGACTATTTAGGATACCTTGTATAAGTGAAATCATTCTTTGAGGCTGGCTTATTTCGCTTACCCAGATTCAACCAGGTTGTCATGTATAGCAGGATTTCCTTCTGTTTAATGTGTTTTAAGACCTCCAGTAGATGCCTGAAACCACAGAAAATACAAAACCATATATAAATTATGTTTTTTCCTACATAATACTTATGATAAAGTTTAATGTATAAATTAAGCACTGTAAAATATTAATAACAAAATAAAATAATTATTGCAATATATTATAACAAAAGTTGTGTGAATGTGGTGTCTCACTCCATCAAAATATCTTGTTTTATGGTACTCATCATTTCACTTAAAGGAGTTGTTCTTTACAGCTTCTCTTTTTAATTTTAATTTTTCAAGTATCAATTTTCATTCAATGTTATTTTGTATTAGTTTCAGATGTATATCATAGTGGTTAGGTAATCATGTACTTTACAGAGTGGTCCCCCTGGTGTTTAAGGTACCCACCTGGCACCATACATACATAGTTATCAACATATTCTTGACCATATTACCTATGTTATAATCTATATCTCTGTGACTATTCTATAACTACAAATTTGTACTTTCCAATCTTTTCACCTTTTTCAGCCAGTTCCCCAACCTCTATCCCTTCTGACAACCATAAGACTGTATTCTGTGTTTACTTTGTTTCTATTTTGTTTATTTTTCTTTAGATTCCACATATAAATAAAATCTTATGGTATTTGTCTTTCTATGACTTATTTCACTTAACATAATACCTTCTAGGTCCATCCTTGGTGTTACAAAAGATAAGATTCCATTCTTTTTTATGGCTGAGTAGTATTTCATTGTGTAAATGTACCACAGCTTTTTGTGTGTGTGTGCCACAGCTTTTTTATCCACTCATCTACTGATGGGCATTTGGGTTGTTTCTTTATGTTGGCCATTGTAAATAATGCTGCAATGAGCATAGGAGTAGTTCTATCTTTAGAATTAGTGTTTTGGGTTTCTTTGGATATATTGCCAGAACTGAAATCACTGGGTTATAAGGCAATTCGATTTTAATGTTTGAGGAACTTCCACACTCTTTTTCATAGTGGTTACACCAATCTGCATTCCCACTAACAGTGCATTTGGGTTCCTTTTTCTCCACCTCTTCATCAAAACCTGTTTTTTGTTGATGTATTGATTATAGTCATTCTGACGGGTGTGAAGTGATACCTCATTGTGGTTTTGATGTGTGTTTCTCTGGTAATTAGTGATGTTGAGCAACTTTGAATATGTCTATAGGCCAACTGTATTCCCCCTTAGGAGAAATATCTATCCAGGTTTTCTGCCCACATTTTAAAATGTATTTTATTGATTATGCCATTACAGTTGTGCCATTTCCCCCTTCATTCCCCTCCACCCTGCACACCCCCTCCCTCCCACACTTGCCCTCTTTAGTCATGTCTATATGTCATAAATTCTTTAGCTTCTACATTTCCCACACTACTCTTGCCCTCCCCCTCTCTATTTTCTCCCCACATTCTATGCTACTTATTCTCTGTACTTTCTCCCCTCCCTCCTCCTCCCACTCTCCTGTTGCTAAACTTCCATGTGATCTCCATTTCTGTGGCTCTCCTCCTGATTTAGGTGTCTGCTTATATTGTTTTTGGTGTGGATGTTAATAATTGTGAGTTTTCTGTCCTTTCTCTGTTCATATTTTTTATCTTCTTTTTCTTAGATAAGTCCCTTTCACATTTCATATAATAAGGGCTTGGTGATGATGAACCCCTTGAACTTGGCCTTATCTGAGAAGTGCTTTATGTGCCCTTCCATTCTAAATGAAAGTTTTGCTGGATAGAGCAGTCTTGGATGTAGGTCCTTGCCTTTCATGACTTGGAATACTTCTTTCCAGCCCCTTCTTGCCTGTAAGGCCTCTTTTGAGAAATCAGCTGACAGTCTGATGGGAACTCCTTTGTAGGGAAGTGTCCCCTTATCTCTTGCTGCTTCTAGGATTCTCTCCTTCATTTTAATCTTAGCTAATGTAATTATGATGTGCCTTGGTGTGTTCCTCCTTGGGTCTCCCTTATTTGGGACTCTCTGAGCTTCCTGGACTTCCTGGAAGTCTATTTCCTTTGCTAGATTGGGGAAGTTCTCCTTTATTATTTGTTCAAATAAGTTTTCCACTTGTTGCTCTCCCTCTTCCCCTTCTGGTACTCCTATAATTCAGATGTTGGAACGTTTAAAAATGTCATGGAGGTTCCTAAGCCTCTCCTTATTTTCTTGAATTCTTGTTTCTTCATTCTTTTCTGATGGGATGTTTCTTTCTTCCTTCTGGTCCACTCCATTGATTTGAGTCCCAGTTTTCTTTCCATCACTATTGGTTCCCTGTGTATTTTCCTTCTTTTCACTTATTGTAGCCTTCATTTGTTCATCTAATTTGTGACCAAAGTCAACCAATTCTGTGAGTATCCTGATCACCAGTGTTTTGAAGTGTGCATCTGATAGGTTGGCTATTTTTTAGTTGCTTAAAAGTATTGGCTCTGGGGCTTTAAGCTGTTCTTCTGTTGGAATCATTTTTGCTCAGGTTGTGCCTGTTTTGTATGGGTGGTGGAGCCTTAGGTGTTCACCAGGGCACGGCAGCCTACTAGCAGGATTGTGACACTGTCTATGGGGGCGGGGTCAGAGAGGGAACAATGGTGCCTGTTCCACCCTCTCTCGGATTTGCATCCCCTCCACTGCCTCACACAAGCACCCAGTTTATCTGCGTGCAAATGTGTGTCCATTGTCAGCCAACCGCCCTACATGCTCTGCTCATCTCCTCCCTGCCTCTGGGGTCTGCAAGCTCCTTGCCACCTATGTTGCCTGGTGCTTGCGGGTCTGTCAGCCACTGCCTTTTCCTGCTGTGTTCCCTCTCTGCTGACTGCTGATTCTGCCCCTCTTACCAGTCTGATTGAATGGTTGTCAGACTTCCATAGTTCAATTTTCTGCATTCTGGTTGTGTTATTGTTTATGAATATTTGTTGACCTTAATCTTGGTTGTGTGAGGAGGTACAGTGTTTTCACCTATGCCTCCATCTTGGCTGGAAGTCCTGCCCACATTTTAATTGGGTTATTTTTCTGTTGTTAAGTTTTTTGAGTTTTTTATAAATTTTGGGTATTAACTCCTTATCAAATGTTTCATTGCCAAATATGTTTTCACATTCAGTAGGTTGTTTTTCATTTGTTGATGGTTTCCTTTGCTGTACAAAAAATTTTCAGTTTGATGTAGTTCCATTACTTTTTTTTTCATTTCTTTTGCCCAAGGAGATATATCATAAAAATATTTTTAAGAAAAATATTAAAGATTTTACTGCCTATGTTTTCTTCATGGAGGTTTATGGTTAAACCCAACCCTATATGGTAAATTAATACTTAACCACAGAGGCAAGAACATACAATAAGGTAAGGAAAATCTATTCAATAAGTGGTATTGAAAAAATTGGATAGATACGTGTAAAAAATGAAATTAGGCCACCTTCTTACACCATATACAAGAATAAACTCAGAATGAATTAAAGACTTCGATGTGAGATTCAAAACCATCATCACTATTCTTGTGCTTTAATGCCATTATCAAGCAAAATAAGGGTTACTTAAACACACATACTTTGATACTACAACATTTGGTCTGATAACTATGTGATTAAGGGGCAGGGAGCATATACATGGATATATTGGATAAACTGATAATTCCCATAAAGCAAAACCAGAATAAGGGGGCCCACTGTACCACATTTTCTTTATGAATTCAACTGTCAATGAACATTTATGTTGTTTTTATATCTTGGTTATTATAAACAATGCTGTAATGAACATAGGAATACATATATCTTTTCAAGATCTTGATTTCAATTATTTTGAATATATACTCAATCTTTGGATTGTTAGATCTTAAGGTAATTTTAAGAATTTTAAAAAGAATATTATTAATTTATTTTTAGAGGGGAGGGGAGGGAGAAAGAGAAGGAGAGAAACATCAATGTGTGGTTGCCTCTGGCATACCTGCTACTGGGGATGTTTAATTCCTGCTACTAGGGCATGTGCCCTACCTGGGAATTAAACCAGCAACCCCTTGGTTCGCAGACCAGCACTCAGTCCACTTAGCCACACCAGCCAGGGGGGGAATTTTTTAATTTTTATTTTTTTGAGAAATGGTCTCATTTTTATAGCAGCTATACGATTTTACATTCCAACTAACCATATACAATTGTTCTAAGCTTTCCACATTCTCACTACTTGTTTTCTTTTGTCATAGATTTTATAATAGCCATCCTAACAGGTGTTAATAGCTATCCTAACATGTGTTAGGTGATATCTCATGGTTTAGATTTTTATCTAATGATTAGCGTTGACATATTTTTATCTACCTCCTGGCCATTTGTATGTCATCTTTGGAGAAGTGTCTAATCAAGTCATTTACCCATTTTTAATTAGATTATTTGGGAGGGTGCTATGAAGTTGTAGGCATTTTTATATGTTTTGGGTATTAATCCCTTATTCTATATATGATTCCCTCTCTTTCACAAATAGGGCTGGGAAAACTGGATATACACAAAAATCAACTAAAAAATGAATTAAATATTTAATCATCAGACCTCAAACTATACAACTTCTTAAAAAACAGAGGGGTACATCTTCTTGACATTAACTTTTGCAGTGATATTATGGATATGGCACTAAAAACACAACCAAGAAAGAAAAATTAGACAAGTAGAACTATATTGAATTAAAATGTTTCTGCAAAGCAAACAATCAAGAGTGAAAAGGTAACCTACAGAATGGGAGAAATATTTGCACACCATGTGTGATGATTTACCATCTGCCTATAATTGTAGTGGCTTTTTCCATAGCCTGTTCTGTGTCAGGAACTTGGGCACATTTCTCCAGATTTCTCAAAGTTTCTATGTGTTCTCCAGTATTCTGTTTCAACTAATGAGAAAGGATTATGTGAACACTTATCAAGGCTACTCTGATTAGCTACTTTACACACAGCAGTTAACTAAACTTTGTAGAAATATTAGTTAGGATTTTTTATGTGAATTTATTTGAAGGCTCTGAGTTATCTTACAGAATGATGGAATGTTAGATAAAGAATAAGGCCTGCAAAGAGGAATAATAGGAAAGTCCTGTGTGTTCAAAGAATAAAAATTCAAGGCAGGAACACTTGGATAAATTATCTCTAACCTTCACCTGTACTTACTACATTCTGCTGAAGATTTGTTTCTGGCATATAGAATCCAACTATCTTAACTTAAATCTTATGTCCCTTCCTTGAAAAGTGGAGAGAAAGAAACCTTTATTTATTTCCCTTACAAGTCTTCACCTATTGGGATAGTGGTAATTGGTAATTCCTCAAAAGGAAATAAGCATGCTTTGTTGTAAGCACAACAAAACTGAGAGTGAGAAGGATAACAAACCAAAACCAATATTCACTATTGATCAAAGGTGAGTCAGACTTTGTATCTGTCCTTGAGAAACTTATGATTTTAGTAGAAAAGATTAGACTCTAAATCTTCATTGGATTTAGAGTCCACCCTTAATCAGTATAACCTTATCTTAAATTACTTAATTTTATTTGCAAAATCCCTATTTCCAAATAAGGTTTCATTCTGAGGTTCTTCATGGACATGATCATAGGGATTAACACTATTCAAGTTATTACAATTGCTCAAAATTTAAAAAAAAGTTTAGACTTTCACCTCATGTGAAAATCAGCTCTGGAATGATGTATATGCAAATGCAAAAAATATATTATTTTATATTATCTAAAATAATCTTGTGATAAGAATATGCTGGGGAGGGGGGAGTGGTAGAGAGTAAATGCAGAAAACTGTAATTGAACACCAATAAAACAATTAAAAATAAAATAAAATTTTCAAACTTAAAAAAAATAGTTATGCAAGACTCTAAATCAGACTGACATTCAGAAGGAAGATCTTCCCATCTTCCTGGAGGGTGACAGAAAAAGAAGGACCTGAAGGAAGCCCTGGTAAGGGCCTCTGATTCATCCCCGTTGAGCCTTTTCACTCAACACCTCTCTCAAATGGGTTTTTCTTCTTAGGCAAAGAGGAAGTCAAGCATAACCGAAAAAGAAGAAAAAAAAAAAAAACAACAGGAAAATAGTACTGCAATACCTAGGCCCCAACTGCCTTAATATTCATTATGGCATGATATGAGTCATCTATGAATACCTGAATTCCTGGATTTAAAAAAAAAGAAAAAGGGGAAATGACTTTCAGAAAATTTTTCTGACACTTAATTCTTCACTAAAAGTCTTATTTCCAGAGCAATTTAATCTATGCTTTATCATTTACAAAAGACATGAAACTTAAAAAAAAGAATATGCACATGATAAGCAAATATGGATCTGATATTGGCATAACTTAACTCAGATATGAGACAAACATCTACTTAAATTGATTTTCTCGAATATAAACAGGATTCTTTGCTGTCACTATACTCAGAGGCTATGTATCTGAAAACTTCCCTTTATTTAGGCATTGTACTGCAAAATAAGAATATTTTCTCTGTATTAGTTTATTGGTGAAATTATTTTTGGGGGGGTACAAAGAAATTAAGCAAACCTAGAGAGTGATTCTTTGTAAGCTTAGAAATTCCACCACGCTTAGAAAAATGAAGCTGTTTTCCACTGATTTATGTAAAGAGTAATTAACAAATTAATACATTTGAAGATAAGAAAAAGCAGTAAGCACTAATGTAGTTTTGTTGTTTGAAAATTACTGAAAGTAATGACAAAGCTAATCTACTATAAATTTCTTTTAATTAAATAGTGGTTGGAATAATTTTTTCACAGTTCAATCTATTTTATGCCACTCTTGCATGTATTTCATCTTTACATGCTTGGGGAAGTGTTCTGATATTGCCTCTATTTTCTGCATAGCACTATATCTATTAATTACAGAGTAGTTAGACTATGGACTTAGAACGTTTTAATAAGACCTGTTGCTTTAAAACTAAAAGATATTTTTCAAATGTTATTATTTATTTCAAATGCTAGCCATTATCATTGTAATAATTGGTCAGATATGTTTAGAGTGATAAAATCTCATCACTGTGAGACAAGTCATAAAAGAACAATAAACCTAAGCAGTGTAATTTGGGACACTGTTATATGGATAAGTGATACTATTTATTACTTTATTATAACTTGTATGAATACACTCATGACTAGAGTATAAATGCAAGTAACACAATACTTAATCCATAAGGTAATGAAATAAAAGTGTTGCTTAACAACTTTTTTTTCAAGTGTAGCAAAAGACAAACATGATGAAATGACATGACATGCAGAAATCTTACTGCACATTGATATTTCTCTTCCTGGGATATTGTGAGAACTGAACAAACAAGGTGGTATAGCTTCCAAAATTTAACACTTTGCAATTGCCATAATATATAACCACAGATAAGCATTGCTTTTCTCTATAGAATACTGAAGCTCAGTCAGTTGTGGCCCTAGTGGGGAGGGAGCTCAATCTCCAATTAAATTGGAGTTTTTCATGATTCACAAATGACTGCAAACAGCCTTGAATGGTTTCACTTCCACTTAGACTTCCAGGCCTGTCCCAGAACTGATCCAGCTTCCCCAGCAACACTCATTCTTCTTAGATAAGACTGTCATAAGAGAACTACACTGAAAGAGAACTACACTGAAAGAGAGCAAACTCCTGTAGCTCTCCTCAGTTTGACTTCCCTTGAACTTTTTCATCACATCAGGTTCCTGAAGATGTTAACTTCATGACCCACGGTATTTTGTAGAGAATTCCCTTCAGACCCTACACTGTCTTGTCAAATGCCATAAAGTGTTTTGTTTTGTTTTTCCATAAAGATAGCTAAATCATTCTTCCTGGATAATGGCAATTTGAGCTAGAAATGGCAGGGTGGTCATGCATAGAGTCACTAAATGGACACCTGGAACACTAGTAAGAATATTTCTGATTAAATATATCTGCCATAAAATGCCTTCAGCTTTTACCTGGGCTAATAATCTATGTTTCATAACAGCAAATTATATTTCTGCATAGGTTGCTGGGTTTGTCCTCAGTGTTTCTCTTCATTCTTCTTACTACAGAAGGGAATAACTTTTTCCAGAAATTAGTCACAGTTTTCCTCATTAACTTGAGGGTGAGCAGCAGGTATAGAAACACCTGGAGAAAGGAGAAAGCTGTTTTCTTTCCTAATTTCTCCTTCAACATTTAAATATAAATTATAAAAATCTCTAGGCTTCTGTTCTGAAAGATTTATCATTCTAAGCAAAGGAAAATTTTCTTTCCTTCTCTGTTTAAGCAAACAAACAATTCTAAATTATTATTTCATTTGTTGAGTATTTTGTATTGAGTTATTTTAATATGCAAGTAATTACACATAAAATCTAATATTTTATGTTATTTCTTGTATTATCTTCTATGCCCTTGAATATTTTTTACATTTTACATCTATTTATTTCTCTCTCTTGTCCTCTGTGTAATTAAACTTTTTATTTTCATCTTTTTGCTGATTTATTTTTGCAATTTGTTTTTTAAATTTTCATCAACTTTTTCCTATTCTCTGATGGATACTTTTTCTTTGCAGCCTGTTCTTGTTATATGGATACTATATTATCCACAATCTCTATAAGATAGTAAATTTTAAAAACACTGTATTTTCTTTCCTAAACTATTCATTTTTGAGCGTCTGCTGTTTTTACTTGTTCATCTCTATCTTTCCTTTTTATGCTGCCAATTGTTCTCAAATAATTTCTAAAACATTGCTTTGCCTTCATGCAACTGAATGGAGTGGATGATAATCTATGTAACTGTCATAGAGTTTCTCTATGCTCTTATCCTCACAAACACATTAAATGAGACTATGAGTTACATATGCTTATATGTAACTCATCCCTGAAAAAAAGAAAAAAGAAATGGCTGCCAGTTCTGGGTGTACAAGAAAGGTGTGGGGACCTGCAGAATGCATCTGAGGGCATGTGGATGTGTTCTCAACTAGCTATTGCTAACATGAGAAAGACCCTGATTTAAGACAGCAGCTCCAACACTAGCCTGTTTTGTATGTCATCTGATGTCTTGAGAAAGCAGTAGCTTCCAAAGGTGACAATTTCATCTCAGTATACAAGTTGTTTTGTTGGGATAATGGAAGAAAAATATAAGCATACTCCTGCAGAAAGTCAGACTGATTAATATTTTCCCAGTAAAATGCCTCTTGGCTTTCAGTATCCTATCTTCAGAGGATATTTATGTGTGTTAATACAACTTTTTTAGCTAATATTTTATAGAAAAATATATTACATTCTGAATACTCAATACACTCTAAACCAAATAATGAAAATTATCCTGAGATACATTTAAATATAATTGGTAACATCTCAGAATCACATATGGATGTTTTTAAAGACCTTACAAGTGTCAACAAAAGGGGTGTGTATCTACACTGAAGCTCAGAGTACATGTTATGTACTCATAGTAACTATTTGTTAGTAACTATATTTTTCAGATATAAAGAAGTGATACATCTTGCATGTTACATTTAAGTATTTATTGTATGTAGTCAGTTTACTATGTTTTAGTTACATTTTAGGAAATTGGGAGTTTTGAGTTGGCACATTATAATGAAGATATGCTCACAATTAATATTTTTATATGGAACATCAGATTCTCAAGAGATGTGTTCTAATTTTCACTGAATGAAGCAAGTATTAGAATTTCTATTTGTACTTATTTTTTTCATTCTTTTTAAGGATTTCTGCTCTTTTTCTTACAATGCCAGGGACTTTGGAAACTGCAGGCTTGGGTGAAGAGATAACCAAGTCCAAGAACAACAGCATGCACAGCCCATCCTGAAAATAGCACAGAAATTACATCAAGACTCTGATCACAAAAACAGGAACTTCTTAAGGGGACCCCAGGTACCAGAGGAACATGTGCTTTGCCAAGAAACATAACACAAAGGGACTGAAGATGATGAAGGCCTACAGCGCCAAGGCCATGAGCACACATTTGAGACTATCAGGGCCCTTGTAAAGCACAAGAAGGTGAAGCCCAAGATCCCACAGGGCTGCAGCAATGAGGTCAGTGGACTCACCTATATTGCTCACCGCAAGTTTGGGAAATGTGTCCATGCCCACATCACCAAGGGTCTCTGGCTTTGTCAGCCAAAGGCCAAGGCCAAGGCCAAGGCTCAAAGCAAGCCCAAGGCTGCACATGGAGATGCAGATGCAGATGTGGCTCCAGCTCCAGCTACAGCTCAGCCCAAGCCCCCATGAAATCTTCATACTAGACACCTCTGATTCCTGATATGAGTACACAAGGAGTGGTGTGACCCCTGGGCTGCTCTCTGCATGGAGCTGGTGTCCTCCTGTGGTATTTTTACAAATAAACCTGAGGCAGAA
>PVKM010043159.1:0-12577 GCA_004027735.1 Carollia perspicillata
GAGGCCACTGGAGATACCTGACATCGAGTGGGGCTGTCTACCAATCACACAGTGTTGTGTGGAAGGCCCATCGCTGCCTCCAGAGGCATAGATGAATCTCCTCTGGCAGCTTTGACCTTAACCCTGCTATCTATCAGCTTAATGCATCTGGTACTATGAGCATCCAGGAATTCAGGGACCTGTGGAAGCAGTTGATTCGCTATCAGGTAAGAAGAAGTCTTGCAGGATGCTGCAGAATGGCAATTCTGCAAAGTATGTAAGGAACTTACTTTTCTCCCTTTCAGCCCTTTAAACCCAACCACTCGCCCAATCTTCTCTGCTCTTCCTCCAGTGAGACTCCTCTCTCACACAAACTCAGAAAGCCTGTTTGCAGTACTCTCCTGAGTCTCTAACGCTCACATCTGATTACATCGCTTTCTCCAAAAAAGCTCTGTGAGACTCCCCATGGTCTTCAGAGGAAGTCCACACTCTGTAGCATGGCATTCAAGTCCTTCATAACTTAACTCCTCCCTACTTTTCCAATCATTACTCACAGCTCTCCCCCTTGCCTCCCGAGTCATAAAGTTGGAAGCCCTTCAAAGGTTGGGTAATATGCTTAGACTAAGCAAATTTACATATACTTGGACTGTCTATCCCCCGGGACCTAAAGACCACTCCCTTTCTCAGAAGCCTTCAGAAGAAACGGGCAAGGCGGTGGGATCCTGGCATGCACCCTCTGTCTGGGCAGCAGGCCCTGCTGATAGAGCCTCCACTCTCCAGCAGTCCTCGGTAGCATTGACACTGGGGACAGAGGGGATCTTGGGAGGTCCTTAACATTTTGTTCTTCATAGGTGGTTTTCCACAAGCATGACAGTAACAGGTCAGGATGCCTGAACTGGGGACAGCTGCGGGCTGCCATGAAGAATGCAGGTGGGCATGGGGAGCTGGTGCTGTAGGTATGAACAGGTGGGGGGGAGTGCATTGCATGACATTCTGGAGTAATTGTAATGCACAAAATTACTCCCCATTCAGAGATCCAAACATAGCTCTACAAATAACAGATACATTTATTATTATCATCATTATAATCATTGCTAACAATTATCGAGGGTTGGCACATCCACGCTCTCATTTAATCTTCAACAATGCCCTTTCCTAATCCCCATGTTATAGAGGAAGAAATTGAAGCTCAGGGAAGCTAGATAACTTGCCTGGAGTTTAAGTTCAGGACCACCAGGCTCCAAAGCAGATGCTCTTGACCCCTAACAGACTGCCTCCTGCCCTGAAAGCCAGTAACCCAACTGACAAAAAGATCTTCATGCTGGTTGCCCAAGGGGGCAGGAGAGGGGAGTAGAGATAAAATGAATGGACTAAATAGCCCTGGCTGGCTAGCTCAGTGCATTGAGCACGGGCTGCTAACCAAAGGTTCGATTCCCAGTCAGGACACATGCCTAGGTTTTGGGCCAGGTCCCCATTGGGGGCCATGTGAGAGGCAACCACACATTGATGTTTCTCTCTCTCTTTCTCCCTCCCTTCCCCTCTCTAAAAATAGATAAATACAATCTTTTTAAAAATTGAGTGGACTAAATAATTAAACAATTCACAATGAAGCCCATAAAAGAAGGTCCCCATGCTTTCGGGACTCGGGTCCCAGAAGAGGAGGGACAATGTAAAGGGTCTCAAGTGGAAGGGGAGCTGGGTGTGAGGTCCCCAGCACCCACGGCAGGAATCTGTGTTCAATGCAGGAATCGTGCTCAGTGATGACGTCTGCTACTTGATGCTCATCCGATATGGCGGCCCCAAGCTCCAGATGGACTTTGTCAGCTTTGTCCACTTGATGCTGCGTGCGGAGAAGATGGAGAGTGAGCTGGCGGGAAGGAGGGAGGGCCAGGGCTTTCTCTGCGCTGCTCCTGGGTTGTCCACCTGTCCCCAGTTCAAGCAGGAGGGAGGACAGCTGCCAGAGCAGAAACAATAGTCCAGGGAGCTATGGGGAGTGCTAGCTACGTGCTTGGGAAACTGGCTGCATCCACTCCTGACTAATTTGCACCCTGCCTTTTCCAGAGGCAAAGGTGGGAGGCAGCTCACTTATGATAGGTATGGCCACATGTGCTCCCACCATTGGGTTCCCAGGTGAGGAGACATATGGGAGGAACCAGTTCATAATATTTTCAGAACACGTTAGCTGTTATTTCTTCCTTCTGCATTTTCACAGGTGTCTTCCAAAACTTAACCCAAGATGGCAAAGGGATATACCTCCAGAAGCCAGAGGTAAGACTTTCTCCAGGGGTTGGATCATGCCATGTAAGTAGCAGGGGCCACTGCAGGTCCAGGCTCCCATGAAGAAGAAGGGTTTGGGGTGGGGGGTCCCTTCATTCTCTTGAGTTCAGGATGTGGCACTGAATTTACTTCACATATTCACTCACATAGTCATCAGATATTCAGTGAGCACCCACTCTGTGCTAGGCACATATGAGGGGGACAGGGGACTGACTCAGTGCACCCAATGACTATGACCACAATAATGCCATGTGACAAATCCACCTGACTTCCGTGGTGACGACAGCATTTTTTTAGCTCCCCAGTCACATGCTTGGAGTCAGGGTGTCTCAGCTGGCTAGCTAGTGGCTGTGGGTGAGCCAGGGGCCTTTCTGGCACCTTCACTGAGGAAGCTCTGGCCAGGCTTGCCTTTCTCAGAACAATGGCAGGAGCAAAGGGGAGTGAGCTGAAGCACGCAAGGGCTCCACGTCTAGGAACTACGTGCCTTGCAACTCATTTTCTTGTCCAAAGCAAGTCGTGTGGCCAAGCCCACTTCCAACATATGGGGAACTAGCCTTCTCCTCTGTCATGGGAGGAACTTCAAAGTCACTTGCAGAGGGCACAGACACAGAGGGGTGAAGACCTGGGCCAGCAATGAACCTGAGCACAGTCATAGGAGAGCTGGACTAGGTAGCATGTTCCACAAAGGCTTTTCTGGAGGAGGTGACATAGAAGTTGAAACTCAAAGATAAGAAGGGGCCAGGAAGGCAGAGGGGAGAGTAGGAAAGGCCCAGGCCAGAGGGAACAACAAGTTCAATCCTGGCTGGAGTATAGAGAACGAAGAAACTGGCTCAGAGCGAGTGTGGAAAGATCAGGCCATACAGGCCAGAAATAAACCTCATTTCAAGGGCTGGCTTAGCTGTTCCCAAATGGAAAGGATTCTAACCTAGTCTCTGTGCCCTTACCGTGAATCTCATACAGTGCTTTGCTCGAAGTAGGTGTTGACAGGTGTTTGTTCAGAGGTTGAGGTGATAGGCTAAGGAGAAGGCAGTAATGTGCCTGATACCACCTATCTCCCTCGGTCACTCAAACCTCACGGGTGCACTGATCACCTGCTCTGTTCGCTGCAAAGACATTGGAGTCTGGACCCTGTTCTTTCTTTCTGAAACACATCCTCTGTTAGGGCTGCTTAGATAGGACCTACAGAAAGCAGGGGCTTCTTCTTGGACCTCAAGTGTCCATTTTATGGAATATCTTCCCAAGATAGAGGGACCCTCAGCATGTGCCTCCCCTCAGTCACTCCTGTGTTCAGGTGTGAAGGTGGGATTCAGCTGGAGGAGCAATAATTAGAGTCTTCTGAGCCCATTCCCACCTAAGATCCCCAGGGTCGTGTCCTGATCCCAGGCAACCCTTATCCTTCCACAGCGCAGGCTCAGACCTGAGAGAGCAGGGCAACGTGCGTGTGCAGTTGAAACAGGACAGCCCACAGTCTGAACAGGCCAGCAGTGCAGGCTGCTGCAGTGGCAGCCCTGAGACCCTCCTTTGGCCCTGAGACCTGGCCAAACCCACTGCACTCTAGTAACTAGCAAATCGTGTTAGATCTCAGGGCGTAGGCTGGGCTAGGTGCTCCCTAAAATCCCTCCCAGCTCTGACTATTTCTGGTTTCATGAGGAGGAGATTCCCAGGGCCATCCGAGGAGTTGTACAAGCACTGGCAGCCAACTCATTGGAATTTCACTGTGGGGTTTTCTTTGACACCATTGGTAACTTACTTCACCATTATCATCTTCATCGTCACCATCATCAGCATTATCATTGGGATGTAATTGGCCCGGGAAGTAGTTTCTCCAGAAGTGCCCTCTGTGTAAATTAGAGGGACCATTCATCACACCCACATAAAGCTGTCAGACAAATGGGTCTATAAATGTAAACATGTAGAATATGCTCTAATGGATTTCTGCTACCTGGCCGGTCCATACACCTGCACACACGGCTGTCACGAGCATGCCACATTGAATGCATGGGGGGAAAAGGCACTGAGAATTGAATACAGAATCAGCCTGTATCTTGGCTATCATCATTCATTCTCAGGCACCACGAGAAGTCAAGGTTGATTATATTTCAGGTTGACTTATAAATGCATTACCAGATGGTGTGGTCCCTCTGGCTAAACCATTCATTAATATCCTGTCTCCATGGCTTCCCCAGGAGTGAGGGGGAGGGGACCTCAAGCCCAGTGTCAGGCTGTGGGACCTGATGACTGAGAAATGAAGCACCTTTAACCGAATGTCAGGGGTTGGGCCAAACTGGCCATGTTTTTTTTCCCCATTCTGTGCAGTGGCTGATGATGATTATGTACTCCTGAGAAGGCTGGAGCACCATCTGCTTTCACTGAGGACTGTGCACCTGGCCCACGGTAATCACGGGCTGAGACAACTGATGCTTAGCTCACTTACTGTTCCTCAGGACCATGGGTCCGGTTGGGAAGACTTCTCTTCCATAGATCTCTCCTACTGATGGCCATCATGCAGAAAGCAGAGGGAGGGAGCAAGGCCTGCCTAGGACTTGTAAAGACCAGCTCTTGTTCCCTATGGCTACAACCTCGTCCCAAGCAGAGATGTCACCCGATGTGGCCTAAGCAATATGACTTCAGAGTTGTGTCTTAGCCCCTGTACCACACTGGCTCCAGGGATGTCCAATTTAAGTGACTTTAGACATGCCAAGTGTCATCACGCTTGGGGTAACACTCTAGGTTTCCAGATCTGAAGAGGAAATGCTATGTTCTTTGACAAAGTGTGCCAACCTCTGTAAATTGGTGAAGGTGCAGGCTGAGTTCCAAATGTTTGGGTGGGAGGTGGGGATATGCTGAGCTTTCAAGAACACAGAAAATAACAGAATAGGCGGGGTTCAGGTGGGATGGGCCAGCTCTAGCATCTGAGGTCCTTGGGTGGTCTTCAACAATATCTCCAGATGATTGGATTTGGGGCAGGGGAGGACCAGTGGACTTAAAACACCCGAGTTCTCAAAGGGCTTCCTGTATGTGACAAATGTCAGTCTGTGTACTTGATTTACAGACTCTCAGATCCATTTCAAATCAGTCCAGAAACCCTCCACATACCTACATCAAAGAAGAGCACCACACCTGCACCGCCCCATAGGGTTCATCAGTGCACGGCCGGCGTATCTGCTTTTTCGAACCACAGTGACCCCTCACTTTCACAGCAGCCCCACCCACCCAGGGCTCAGTGGAAAACCAGAATGAAGGCCATTTCCCACAGCCCACGCGTTCCACTCAGAGCTCAGCATCTTACTGCCACCCATTGAAATTCTATCTTCCTAATTTACAAGCTTTCTAACAAGCATGGCTCTCTGGTTTCCCAGTCCTCAGCAGACTGAAAGAGAAGGCTGACTGATGGGGCGAAAGTGTGCCCACTGGCAGAACTCAAAGAAATATGGAAGCCCAGTAGATCTTTCAAAGCATGGCTTAGGGAGGTAGAAAAGTACTTCATTTAGAGAAATCTTTATTTCTTCTGAATGATAAAGTGTAAAATGATTTGCCATAAAGTTCCAGATACATGAGGTATTACTGATTTTATAAATGAAAATCATGTATTTATAGTCTTTAAAAGATTTTTACATCCATTTATTTATCAGTATCTCTGTTTTCAGATTCTGCCATTGTAAATAGTTGTTTTAATTAAATATTACTACTTTGGTACATGAAGGCAATTTTGGATTTTTTTTGGAGGGGAGGGGGTATTGAGAAGTTGGTACTGTCAGCCCATTCACAATACTGGACTACAGTGTGTTAGTTTTCTTGGTGCAGATGGGCTCTATACCCAAATTAAGTCTGACTTCTTGGTGGTCTGAACTGCCCCTCTGTGCCTCGCACGTGTTGCTCTCACCCCTGAGCCTGTGGGTGAGAGCCCACAGTGGTGGCGACTCAGGGATGCCTTGTGCCCTGCAGGCCTGCACCCCACGATTTCCTCCAGCACTCCCCACAGTAAATAGTGCAGATCAGGGGCAAAGCCATCTCCCCACCCAAATACAACTTCCCCATCCTTGTCACTGCAGGGCATGGGGAGTGAGGGGCAGGATAGACTGGGAAAGGGTCAGGATGAAGTCATGCTGAAGGCCTGAGTGGTGGACATCAGCAATTCCATGGCCAAGGCAAGTGGGACATGTGCATACCAGGAGTCCAGTGAAGGAGGAGCGAGGAATTGGTCCTTAGGTGCCAACACAGGTGAGGACAGGGCATCCAGGAGGTTGGGCTGACCACCGTCCAGACAAGCAGGCAGAGCATACCAGGGTGAGCCCTGTCCTTGGCTTTCAAAACTTCAGGGGAGAAAATGACTCAAACTGGTAAAAGAAAAGAATAGTACAAGAGTGGCTAAAATACCTGCCTTTTCTTCTGCCCTGTTTTAATTTTTTTCCTTCTTTCCTGTTTTATAATAAAAACCCACTCACCTAAGAGAACCTTCCAGATTCTAGGCGGGGCCCGGGCAGGGCAGTCAGCAGCTGACTGAGAACGGCACGGCTTTCCTGCTGCCATCACGCTGGGCTAGAGAAATGATTTTAGCCTCCAGGACTTTCAATCTGATGTTTCGCCAATGCAGTAGATGCATTTATACGCATAATGGAAAAAGGAGGGAAGGGGTTTCATGAGTTACCAGTAGGCAGACGAGGGCCGGCTCTGCCTGGCTTCGAGGAGGAGCGACCCATGCGTCCAGCTCCGGGAGCTCAGGGAAGACGGCCCTTGGGGGTCCCCGGCCCATCCTTAGGTCCCACCTCTTGCCCAGTGTCCTGGGGACAGAGCGCATATAAAATCCAGCAGGAATGAAAGCCAGGAGAGCTTGGGAAGAAACATTCTGGCCGTGTGAGAGTGGACCTCGGTTGACTCACTGGTAAACTGGAGCCCCCTAGGCCCCCATCTCCGGGTCATCGTGAGGACTCCGTAACCCCAGGGTGCTGTGTGCACTCGCTACATGAAGCTCCCCTTTCTTCCCTCAGGCAGCACGGGATTTTCAACAACTTGTGTCATTTTTATTTTTATTTTTTAAAGAGCGTGGTCACTCACAGTGAGCGCTCCTCTGGAACACGCAAAGGCTTCATACTCCATTGTTACTTCCCTCTTCTTCTCCATGTCTCCTCTCCTACAAGTGTGACCTCAGAAGGGCCGTCCCAGCCTCCAATGTCAGGGACCTCCAGGGACCTCAGAGACATGGACCATCCTGTTATTAATGCTCCTCTTAAGTCAAACAGACAAGGGACCCTGTGCTCTGCTCACCTGGAACCTCAGAAGCAGCAGTAGATTTAGTCATCAGAGCCCCAGATTGCTAATGAGGGGTTCGTTGTCAGGAACCTAGTGAGAGCAATACTCCCCTCTCAGGGTGAGTACCGTATGATAACGTGGGCTTTGATTCTGGCATTGTCAGTGTACTTAATGTGAGTTCAACCTGATTCCTAACGGGGAGGGAGGACCCTTGCCTTTCCGTGCCACGTCTGTGGCACGTACTGAGGCTGTGCCACCAATAGATGGCGCTCTGTCCCCACAGAAGGACACCTTCAAGACCACCAGACCTAGGCGACTTGCTTTAGCCTCCAGCCTGGTAGACCTGGGCTAATTCGTGTCCTGACTCAGCTCAAAGGCCAGCTTCAGGCCCACACAGACTCACTTTCCTTTGCTTGCCTCTTTTTTTTCTGCTTCGTCTGTAATCGATGCATGGTTCTTTATTTCAGGCAGTGTGTTTCTGGAAAAGCATAGACAATGTTTTGAAGCCTTGTTTTAAATGCATCTCCTCAAGGGATACATCTGCACCCAGCCCACTCACTCCTGTACCCCAGCGCCTAGTTTAGTCCCTGCTCACGTCTGGGATTTATTGACTGAATGAAAATTTTTTTAAAGTAATTCACATGAATCGTGCCACTTGAAAAGTCAGTATCTATTTGACTTGCTAAGTGAAAGTATTACAGAAACATATGACTTTCCTCAAAAAATAATATCATCTGATGTCGCATAAGGTAGAGCTTCACTATGAAGCCTAGTACCGTGCCCTGGCCGAGCGGCGGGTCAAACCACCACGGAAGAGCTCACCTGACTCTGTCTGAAGACAGGTTTCAGGTCTTGACACCCCGAGGACTTGGGCACCCTTTTCTCTTACACATTCAGAGTCCCTCCTCCCAGAAGTTCAAACTAGTGGGCCAAGTCCCAGATCCTTTTGCTTTCAGGTTGTGAGCAGTGGGAGGAGGCTTGCCTTGGGCCAGACCCAGACCAAGGGTGGGGGATTGGTTAAGTCCTCATCTCCCTCCTAAACCTCAGTGGGCTCAGCATCTGCTGCTTGTACAAGACAAGGAGGCCGGCTGCCACGCAGTCCCAAAGGCAGCGGGGGTGGTGGAGGCGTCAGGCCTCCCCTTGTCAGGGATTCTGGGTATTTTTGGTTCTCCTGAAAAGCTGTTTGTGGGGACTTAGGTCAGCTCCCACACTTCTCTCTCTCTCTCTTTTAATTGGACTTATTGGGGTGACTCGATTCTACTATGTAAGAGGGTTGTGTGTGCAGTTGGAGGACACTAGACTGTAGAACTTCTGTATCTGCCTCTGACTGGAGACCAGCGTGCCGAGAACACAGGATGGCCTCAAGGGAAGATGCCTGTTTAAGTCCATTTCCGAGTCTTAAGTCACCGTTGGCAAGTCTCCCATGTGCGTGTCTGTGGGTCCAGAGGACACGGTGTGGATCATGTGTGGTCACATGCACGTGGCTTAGCACTGAGCCAGGCTCTGCTGTGGCTTGCTGTCACCTTTGACAACCACGCTGAGCTGCAGGGGGGGCTACTCTGCAGCAGCCTGGGACTCTATCAGGGCAAAGCCAGGTGGTTTCCGAACCAGAGCAAACCAGAGGCCAGAAGGCTCTGTTGCCTGGAACCCAAGTTTCAATTCTGCTTGGAAAACATCTATTGGAGGGCCTTTGCACAAAGGATTCATTTCCCAGATTCATTTTCATTTTGGCTGAATAAAATGATCAAAACGATGGTTGCCTTTGTTTTGACTTTCTATTGGCCTTGCATCAAGTCTCCCCCAAGAGGGAACTTCACCACGCTTGGCGCTCCGCTCGCTCAGCAGCAGACCGATCTGGTTACCAGCAGTAGCGGGAGAGGCAGCCTCAGCCTCGGGCTGCACACGTGCTCAGGCGGAGCCCTGGGACCAAGCTGTGGGCCCTCGGCTGCCCTTTCCACTCTCTCACCCTGGTGGCTACTGCACACACTCGGAGACGTGGCCGGTTCAGGCCCCGCAGCAAGGCCAGCCTGTGAGCTGCCCTCCCTGCCATCTGCGTGGCCAGGGGTTCCCTACGTGGAGCTCTGAGGGTTGACACAGAACTTTCTTTTCCTGGTCTTTGGTTTCCTTGGGAAGGGAGAAGTCAGAGATGGTTAGAGCGCCCCTGGTGGTGGAGGGCGGGGGCAGGGGTGGGAGGTTTCAGGCTGAGAGCACCCGGTGTCCTCAGGGCACAGAAGTTTCTCCCCTGACACCGCTGTGCTCTGTGCTAGTGGACGAGCTCCTGCAGGAAGGCCCCTGTGGGTGCCATCCGGTGGAACATGCAGGTAGGTTTGCAGGGTTTGCCTGGAAATGGTCCTACGACGAGACTGCTGTTCAGGCCGGCTCATTGCTGCAAGTCCTTGCTCTGTATGGTGTGTGACCGACACCCAGGCCTCCCAAGTGCAGGGTCTTCAGTTAAGGCTGTGCCAGGCAGGTGGGCGAGGGCTGAATTCCCCATGTTCTGCTGTGAGCGTTGGGGGTCTTACAGGGAGTGAAATTGATGCAGGGGTGGGCTGGTGGGGTGGGAAACAGGTTTGCCCAGAGGCTAGATGACTTGCGTTTACATCTGCCACCGACTGGCTGTGTGATTGTATGGCCTCAGGAAAGTCACTTAACCTCTCCGAGCATCAGTGTCCTTGTCTTCTGCTTTGGGACCTAACCCCTGCCTCACAGCGTGGTGGCAACAATTCAATGGGATTGTGAATGTGAAGGACATTTGCAAATTGTAAAGGGGGGTTCACAGTTGGGGGTCACTGTCCCGGCAGCACACCTGATGTCATGTGCACTTGCTGGACTATTCAAGACCATATGATTCTGCTCTGAAAACAGTAGAAACCAACAAGTAAGGAGGATGGATCAAGCCGAGTGGAAGCCAATGGCTTGAAGAAGGCAAGACATAGAGAAAGTGAGCCATGTGCGCTGACACTGGAAGGGAGAGGAGCGGAGTGGCCCTGCGTGTTCGTGATGCACATTAAATACACAGGAGCACGGGAAGCACCAACAGGATGCATCAAACACACCTGAGTCCCACGAGGCTCTCAGTCTTCAAAGCCTCCCATTGGGGATGCCGGAATGGCCTCATTAACCCCTGGAAATGCAGATACAGCCAGGGCCTTTAGCCAACTCATTAGGAAGCTGCAGCTGTAGCCAGCCGTCCCTGCCCTGTTCTCTCTCTGACAGAGCACTTGTGAGGATGGGCCCTAGAACCTTGTCTTCTGGGCTCCTTGCTGAAGGCTTCCCTCGGGTGCTGGTGACCACAGCATCAGCAGGAAGAGCTCATGTGACAGATGGTGGGGACACAGGCATTGCACACTCAGGATCGAGTCCTGTGGTGCCTCCACCCCCTGCCCACACACAATATTCTAAGTGTCTTTGCTACCCCATCTCCATGGGCAGCTGTGTCTTCTGAGCCTCTTGCTTTGGGCTATGAGCTTTTCTGTTTGGGGGCTGGAATAATTCTCTGGTAGTGGACGTGGAGACTACCGCTGCAACAAGGTAATTTCCCCCATGACACCTGGGGCCAGGGTGGGCCGGGGGGTGGGGGCTGGAGCTTCAAACCATGGAGCTTGGCTACTGAGAGGTGGGCGCTGTGCCCACATGCATGGTGGGTGAAGGGACCCTCAGGCCCCCCACCCCACCAGCCCTCAGCAGGTAGACCAGCTGCCCGCAGCACACTGGGCAGGGGCCTGTCAGCACTGCTTACCCCCAGGAGGGAGAGGGCAGAGCAGAGCAGAGCACGGTCAGTTATTCCCAAACCAGGTAAGTCTCTCATCCTTCGTAAAACAGGGAAGAAGCCCAGCCTGTGAATAGGATCCTTAGATGCTTATGGCCTCTGCTTTCCACAACTGAGATGCTGTCCTTCTATCTCCTCCCCCCATTCATATTCTCAGTCTAGCCAGTCAAGGACGGTCTCCTTGGACCCAGTTCCCAGGATTTCTAGTCATTTCTTAGATATGCTCAGCACCCTTCCTAATGCCTTTGCAAGTAATCAGATGAGGGTTTTTTTTTTTAGATGAATAAAACATGTTGGAAATCCCCTTATTAAGAGGCAGTGGGAGACTAGAGAAGCAGGCTAGTATTTTGGCCGGGCCTCCAAGGGGTTGAACCCTGATGGGACTGTCACTGTTCAAGGCTGAGCTGGTCAGAAATCTCCAGAAGTGACCTGTCCTTGGAAACTAGGTCCCCACCAGTCATGTCATGGGCTTATAATGTGTCTTGGGAATCCAGTCCATCAGTTGTCATTGCGAGATGCCCCTTTGGAGTGACCAGAGGCTTACATCCGCCCTCCAAGAAGGGCCACCTCTGGGCTCCTGGAAGAGCAAACAAATCATTAGGTGGCTGAACAGACTTACAGCCCAGGGGGTGAGACGAGCCTGGGCCGCTGCAGCACAGGCCTTTCTAGTGATTAAATATTTGTGCTGCCAGCTGCGCCCTCCTCTGTCCCCCAGGACGGCCCTCCCGACCGTGGCGGGCTCTGCTTCCTGACTGTACCGTGATCAGCTGTCGGTTCCTTTCACCCATCTGCCTGCACTTGTATGACATCACCTTCTTCGTGTGAACACATGGAGCTTTCACGGCAGGCCACGCTGTCCAAGTTCACACACAGATGGGTTTACACTGATTGCATTTTTGAGTGGCTGCTTCCTTGAGTGTGCAGGGAGGGCCCCTGCTCACCAGGGGGCGCTCGCTCCCGTAATCACTCCCACAGCCCAATTTCCTCCTGGGAGGATTTCCCACTTAAAACAGTTAATCCCCATCAGGAGTGCTGGTTCCCATTGGGCCTGATTATAGGGACTCCTTGTGATTTGCCCTTCCCTCAAACCATCACATTTGTTCGTTTATTTAGCTAATAGCTGCTGCCTTTAATGTTGTTAGGAGCTCATGGGAGCTTATATAAATATCTTTCGAGCCAAAAAAATAGGAAGTGTGCAGGGGCCTTAAGCAGAGCCAACCTTTGAGTTTGCCAACCTTTGAGTTTAAGAGTTTGGGATTTTGAAACTGAATCCTTTCCTCCCCTTACAAACAATTTTTTTTT
>PVKM010043160.1:0-12591 GCA_004027735.1 Carollia perspicillata
TTGAGCTGACTCACACCCAGAAAACTAGGGAGGACGTCTTACAGGGACGCCAGCACCACCCTGTGGTACCCGGCAACACGGGCATCGGCCCTGATGCCCACAGCTGCTGCTGCTCAGGTTTGTCCCGCCACCGCTGGACCACAGGCTTAGCTGATGTCTGCAGTTGTGGAATACCAGAGCTTGCTGGGCTTCTCTCGACTGTGGAATTAACCCAGGCAGCAGGGCCGATCCTCCAGCTCAAACTCCCTACCTCTGTAAAGAGGAGGATTCAGGAAAGGTTCATCCAAGACTGAAGCAGGTTGGATTTTCAATGCCCTACACAGCCCTCGTTCTATGTCATTGTCTCCGTCTCTGTCTGTCCTCTTTCTCTCTTCTGGTTTTTTCTTCCTCTCTCTCTTTAAGTCTCTTGTGCCCTGACCGGGAATCAAACCCAGTGATGCCCAACCCACCGAGCCACACCAGTCAGAGCTGTCTTCTGATAGTTTTGTGTCACATAGAGAAGGAAGGGTCTTGGTTCATTTTCCTAGCAGGATGTGGCCCATTGTGCTCCTTTAGCAACTGAATGCTTTTTTGAGTTAGCCCTGAATTAGCAACTTGGGTCTTTGCCCTCTAAGTTCTATAACATTGAACCTGTTCTCAATATTTCTTTTTCTTTTTGGAAGATTTTATTTATTTATTTTTAGAGAGAGGGAAAGGGAAAGAGAAGGAAAGGGAGAGAAACATTGGTGTGTGCTTGCCTTTTGTGTACTCCCCCACCCCCGTCTGACACCTGGCCCGCAACCCAGGCACGCGCCCTGACTGGGAATCCAACCAGCAACCCTTTGGTTCACAGCCTGCATTCAATCCACTGAGCTGCACCAGCCAGGGCTCAATAATTCTTAAGAGCTTAGTTGAAACTATCTGTAGATCAAGTTGATAATGTAGCCATGCAGAGGAAAACAAAGAACCCATCCAAGGAGCTTGTGAAAACAGTTCTCTCACCGGGCACACTTGGTGGGATGTAGGCCAAAGACTGCCGAACTGCATAAATCTCTGTCAGTGGTTTGTGGTCAGTAGTGGTTGCGGGGACGTAATTCCTAAACTATTCTGAGTATATTGTGGCAAATGAGTCAATACATTGGTATTTGGGGGAACCAGGATCTTCCTGTGGGAGAAGGGAGATATGGATATGGAATGGGGGAAGGAGAGGAAGAGTTTCGGTGTTGGATTAAAATTAGAAATATAAGCACAAATGCACACTTCAAAAATAGATATGTACTTCTTGGTTCTGTTCACTTCGAAGGCCTAGACGCACTGGCACGCCAGTGGTAACGAGCTCCGAACGGTACCAGAGTTCCTTGGAGAACTGGCTAATCCCAGGGCTCGGGAAGAGAAAGTACGAGCTGGGTCTGGATGCCTCGTTACTCCACAAAGGACTCAAACTCAGGAAGTGTTCGAAACTAGAGGAAATATAATAAAGCATAGGAGCATAAAACAAATTTTAGGTATACCCCAAATCTAGGTAACTGAATTAGTCAATATTGAATAAATGGCATTCATTTGGGGTAAAAAAGCATAAGAGCTGTATGAAGAAGATTACATTGGTTACACTGGGTCAATTGGAGCATCAAAAGGAATAGTGAAAGTCATAAATAAATAAAATCAAATAAGAAAGATCAACTAGTGCACTGAGATACGAAATAATAATAACAGTAAAGTGTGGACAGAGTGGGAAAACTCTTTTTAATAAAATAATGCCACCAAATAAATATAAAAGGAATGATGATATCAGGAAATCATCATTTTCCAACCATCCCTTAATAACTGAGACAAATAAAAATTCAATGGATGCCCAACCACTGGGTAAAACCATTAGGGCCTAGGGTAGTCGCAGTCTCCAAATACCATCTTACAGATGTCCATTCATTGGAAGAAAGAATGATCACCTAAACTTAACAGCACCTAAGAAGAGACCAACTGAATACATTGCCTTCTGGTTTGAGGCACTGGGAAGACACCAGGTTGCCTGAAGTATTCCTGCCGAAACGTCTGACTCGAGCCTAATCAGGAAGAAACAATCAGACAAACCTAAATCCAAGGATTATTCTACAAAATAACTTGCCCATATGTTTAAAAGATATTACTATCATGAAAGAGAAAAACATGGAGGATACTACATTACACGATAGTACTGTATTGATATTAAATTTCCCGAGTCTGATGGTGATATCATGTTCATGTAGCTCAGTGTCCCTGTTCTTTGGAAATAAATGCAGGCATACTTAGCTATAAAGTGTTATAAAATCTATAACTTACTCCCAAATGATTTCTAAGAGGGAAAAATATATTTATTCATAGAAAATGGAGGATGAAAAGAAATGACCCAGCACAAATATGATAAAAAGTTAACCGAATTTTCTAGACAAAGAGTGTATTGATATGCATTGCACTACTATATTCGACTTTTCTGTAGGTGTGAGAATTTTCAAAGTAAAAGATTTGGGAAAAGCAAGTTTATGGCTAAAAACAAATGCATGGCGGCTTATTCCACACAATCCAGTGGGACCCATGTTTGAGTCTGGGTCTGTGTCGAGAGCCTCTGACAGCCAGCCACATGTTCCGGGAACGGAACAAGCAAAAGGACTCCGACCTTCCAGAAGGCCCAGTCCTGACCCCCAGTGGCCTCAGCCTGAGTTCTCCCACCACACTGGGACCTGGTGGGGCGGGAAAACCCACCCTGAGTGACGACAGCTCCGGCCCCTGCCCTGGAGTGGCTATTTCCGTCTCCTCTAAAACGAGTTCTCATAAATCAGGTCTCCACTCTACAGAGCACTGCAGTCCCACAGGAATATTCCAGAATTCCAAGATAAGGTTTATGGAAGTGTCTTATAAACCTAGCTACTCATCAGAATGACCCACGGGGCTTGCTGAACCGCAGCTTGCTGGGCCCTGCTACCCAAGTTTCTGACTCAGTCAGTCTGAAGCCTGCCTCAGGATTCAAATTTTTAGAGAAATGCTCAGGCACATCTAATTTGGAAATGGAGACAGAACCCTCAGGACAGGTGATCTTTCAGGAACGTTCCCACTCTAGCTGTCTCTTGACTTTAAAATAGACAATAAAAATTAAAGAGACACTTAAGAAACGGAGAAACTTCTCCTTGGTCAGGCTAGTCATACGATGGTAAATCTCTTCTGTCTGGTTGAAAGTCTGCAATGTAAGTAATGCTTGCTGCATTGGAGTGGATTAAATAATTGAGCCACGGCTTGGGTCTTAAAGTTGGAAAGGCACTTTCAAATGTCGCAGACGCCGGTGTCTGGATCAGGAATGTGGTCTGGGTGCCTTCCAGGCAGAGCCTGCCTGTGCCAGGCTGGCAGGTCCTCGGCAGGGCCCAGCCCCTGTCTCCCCTGCTCCTGAGAGCTTTGTCTCTGCCATGTAGGAAGGAAACTGTCTAGGTCTGGAAATACAGCAAAGTACTGAATCGATTGGTGAAAGCTGTGAGTCTGGAGTCAGGGATGATTAGCTCTCAGAAGGAGTTAGAGGTTGTCCTGCCCCCTCTCTGACGGGTTCTAGAAGTTGAGGAGCTGAGATCCAAGCTTAGTCCCACGGCTGGGACAAGTCAGGGACGTGTCTCTCTACCAAGACTCAGAGTCCAGGGCTGCTACAGCACACCCCATGGTCTCCTCAGATTATCCCTGTTTGGTTCAACCTCCGCCCCCAGCCGTTTCAGGCATATGTGTAAATAAGAAACGTCCAGCAGCACCGGGTAAAGTGGAAACAGCTGAGGAAGCTAACTCAGGAAGTTTAGCCCAAGTTCCCAATGGCAAAAATATACCTAAGAAACTTTGGAATTTTCCCGCCTTTATGTCTTACTTGGATCTTCCCCCTCCAATTAATGCCGTCAGCGTCTGCTTCTCCTTAAAAAACAATGATGTTTAGGACTCCATGATAATCGTATGATTTCTTTTACTATCAGGTTTTGTCCAATTTGGGTAAACTAAATACTAAAAAACAAAACAAAAACCAAACATCTCATATGGAAAAATCCTTTAAAATTATTAACTTGTAACTCCATTTAAATATGGATGTTTAAAGTTTATAAATGAAATATTTATGTGCTGGTACTGGGGACACAGCAGTGAACAAAAATACTAAAAATGTAAAAGCACTTTCCTCTTGGAAATTATCATTCAGTAGATAAACTATTAGAGGGGAACCCAACTGGCATGTTGTAGTGATTGCCTAAATAAATATAAGTTTAATGTTAACTGTCAAACACAGTAATTTATGTGATAACAATGCTACATATAATACATTTTTGTTCTTAAATAAGACTATAATTATTATCCACCATATGAATTATTGTATGTATTTGCATGTTGCTTTTACTATATACAATAGTAATACAATAATTCATATGGTGGATAATAAATATACATATATAGTATACTATATGTATATTACTATATACTATTAGTAATACATATTATTGTATGTATGACTTATTGTATGTATTTGCATGTGTTGCTTTTTAAAGTGAAAACAAAACTGATTTTACTACTCTTAAGGGGTCTCCCAGGATTTAAAAAAGCTGGTGGTGTTTTTGGGGGTCAAACTCTGATGGGGCAGTACACATTTGTCCTCGGAGTTTGGGGCATTCTACTCACAATGCTTTTGGTGTCGAAGAACGGAGACCAGCTTGAGTGCGCTCAAGAAAAGAGGCCTTACTCAGAGAACCCCAAAGGAAACATAGCAAATCTGTGGGCCAGACCCCCACACAGCCAGCCCTCCCTGGGATGAGAATGGGAAACCCCAGAGCCATCAGGAACAGGGGCTTGTCTCCGAGAAGCATGTTCTCTTCTCTTCCCTCCCCTTTTCTTCTCCTCGCCTCTCCTCCCCCCTCCCCTCCCCTCCCCTCCTCTCTCCTCCTTCTTTAATGGTTTCTCAGCTTTTCTGTGTGGTCCTCTCCCACAAATCTCACCTTGCACACAGGCCACCATGGCCACCCCCATCTCAGCTCTGCTTGGTTTTCCAAGGGGCGCTCCATCACCACGGTCCCCTGACAATTTCCCTTGGAGGCTCTCAGTTTAAATTCTCAAGGTCAAACCTGACTGGTCTGACTCACTTTCTAAAGCCAGGCCATAGGAGGTATAGGTTGCTGGCTGGCTTATGGATGGTCTCACTGGGTCAGATGTCACTCCTGGTCCATTTGGTGGTGGCCAGCATCAGATGGTCTAGAAATGACCAATGGGGACAGCAGCACCTGCGAATGAGGCAGACTCCTCCAGAAGGCAGAACGTGGGGACAAACACTCTGAAACTGTTTTACTATCATGATATTCCTTCTCAGATCACAATCTTTGGGGATACCTGTGGTTGCTCCTAAACCCCATGGGTGTTGTGTCCTGGATAAAGTGAGGAGATGGGGGCAACCCTCAAAAGCTGAAACTGGGCCCAGGGACTCAGCCTTAGTCTTATATTTTAAACCCCTAAGTGTCTGTGAAGATGAACAAAAACAAAATGGGGAGGGGAGAGCTACCCAATTTGGATGCCCTGGCATCCCTGACTGCTGAGTCCATATCTCAGCCCAATACCTGGGTTCAGGGCAAGCTCGGGCCAGGTGGACCATTGGTGGGTTGGGCGATTTTCAGGCTGAGCTCATGGTAGAACATAAATCTGGTCAGCAGATTCAGCAGATTTCTGCTTAGAACGGAGTCAAGGGCGCGAGCGAAGTGTAGACAGTAAGATTTGGTTTAATTGTTCTGTAGAGGACAGCTGAGACCATCGAGAAGTATAAGAGGCCAAACAATTAAGCCACAGCACGTTCTCCTTGTCAGAGAGGAGTTAACTGAGAATTATGTCCTGAAATCCCAAGCAGGTGCCAAAGGAGATGGAACACTTAGTATCCCACAAAAATTGGAGGGCCAGTTTGAAGGCTTCTGTGCTTTTGATTTTGGGGATGCTGGTGGTGGGGTGGTTTACATTCAGCAGGTTCCAAAGACATAATTGACCAGACCTGAGCTTGACCGTGAAAGTGGGTGAGCAAGGAGTTGGGTATGCCGACTTTGGGGTGAGACAGAAACTTCCAGAGCTGCATGATTTGGATAAGCCTCAGTTTCCTCATTAGTAACATGCAGATAATTGCTATTTCTCAAGGTTGTCAGGAGGTTAAATATCATGTTATCCGTAAAGTGGAAATGTTAGCTATTATTAAACCAACTACAGTCCTTGTCATCAGATTATTTGTCCATGACCACTGACAAAACACCTCATTATGCAGTATTTCACTTGGTCTTAGCAATTGGACCTGCATCTCCTGACCACAGCAATGAGCAGAAATTAGGAAAGAAGGAAAATGCTTTCAGTACTTTTGTTGAAGCTACTTTTTCTTTCTGGAAGTCTTTTCAATCTAGGCTCAAAGCTTCTGTCCTGGGGCTGAGAGCTAAAACTCCTAGGAAAGATAAGACTTGAATACAAATCCAAGTTTAAATGTCTGATAGAAATTTTTTTCTGTGGGAAATGTTTCAGGTGGTAAAAAGCAGGGATGGGGAGGAGGAAGGCACAAAAATATTGACCAAGTCAATGAAAATAGGTCAAGGAAACCAAAGACCAAGTCACCACTTTTTCTTAAGACCAGTTGGACCTAAGTGTTTCTCAAAAGGTGCTCTGTGGAATTCTACGACCTTGCTCAGAAATTCATAATGGGAACTACTTCTGAGGAGCCCTGCAGCCAAGAAAATGTCCTCACTTCAGCTAGCCCAGCATTCCCGAACTTATTGCCCACAGAACTGCTTTCAGAATAGATCCCGTCAAGCCTCCCCAGGAACCAGGAGATTCTGCTCCACACCCAGCCCTGACTTCTCTGTCTTCCCACCTTGACTTATCGAGGTACGTTAGAGAAATCAGGATTCTGCACACATGGTAATTGTCTTCAAATGTGTGGAAGGTTGACACTTCAGACAGTGAGATTTAGATTTCTCTGTTAGCGCCAAAACTACAACAAGTGAGAGTCAGTGGCTGGGTTCCAGGAAGGCAGACTTGATTTCTGAACAAAAGAGAAAGTTTTAAAATTGCCGAATTTTTGGAAGAAGTATTACAAGCACATAGTACAAAATACAAAAGGTGTTAATACCAAGTTAGGATGTGGGTCAGTAGACATCCTTACACAGTGCTGGAGGAATAACCATTTGGAAAAAGTGACCATTTACATCCTCTGTGACCTGGCCATCCACCTTGCAGGACACGCCCCAGAGAAATTCTCACCCACGTACAGCAGGAGTGAGTACAAGAATGCTCTGGGAAAGACATCAAAGCCTCAAACGGGAAGTGACCAAGTGCCCACCAACAAGAGAATGGATAAGTAAATTATCGTGGTTTCGTACAATGGAATAGTATACAGTGATGGGAGTGAAAAACTGCAGGAACATGCAGCAGCATGGAAACAGCTTAGAAACTGAATGTTGATACGAAAAAAGCAAGTCGGGGAAGACCACACATAGCACGCCGCAGTTTATATACTCAAAATCAGGCCAGATAAAACAATACATTGCTTAAAGATATATCACTATAATACAATTGTTTTTAAAAGACACTGAAAGACCCTGGCTGGTGTGGCTCAGTGGATTGAGCATGGGCTGCGAACCAGAGGGTCACCAGTTCAATTCCCAGTCAGGGCACATGCCTGGGTTGCAGGCCAGGTCCCCACTGGGGGCAACATCAGAGGCAACCACACCTTGATGTTTCTCTCCCTCTCTTTCTCCCTCCCTTCCCCTCTCTCTAAAAATAAATAAATAAAATCTTTAAAAATACTTTTAAAATTATTTTTAAAAATATAGTAAAAGACAGCATTATTCATAATAGGCAAAAGCTGGACACCACCTGACTCACTTTCACCTGGTAAATGCGGTCTATCCATGCAATAAAATAGTACTTGGTAACAAAAATAAGCAAAGCTATGATACATGCAGTGACAGGGATGAATTTTGAATACATTATTTTAGATAAGGCGGTCTTTCTCTTTCACAAACCTGCATGCAGCAAAGGAGCAAGCTGCAAGCTAACCAAGGGTGGTTTGACTCCAGAACATTCATTCTTTCCAAATAGAACTGAAAGGCTCTCAGCTATGAGCACAGCCAAGGCTGCTCTATGCGCAGGTTTGGAAAGTTCTCCAGAGCATATTAGGCTAAGTGAAAGATGCTAGTTACAATAATTGCATTTATAGGAAGTTCCAGAATAAATAAATTCATGGAGACAAAAGGCAGATTTCTGGGTGCCTCGGACTGGGGTGGGAGATCCTTGAAAGGAATGAGGAGTGATGGCTAGTGGGTACAGAGCTTCTTTGGGGGCAATAAAAATGTTCTAAATTTGATTATCACCATAGCTGCACACTTCTACGAATATAGCAGAAACCATCAAACCATATATTTTATGTGGGTGAATTGTATGGTGTGCGAATTATGTCTCAATAAAGGTTGTATAAAAAGAGAATAAAGGTGTTACAGCAAGAGAACTACAGGCACGACATTCAGGAAGGCGATACTTGGGGAAGTAGGGGTGCACGTGAGAAGAATTTCCCACAGGGCCTCTGTGGAGCTGAGGATGATCTAGTGGTGAGGTGTACTCTCTGGCAGGGCTGGTTGGTACTTTTGATTTCTAAAAATAATACTACATATCTTTCGCATGTGTTGCACATATCCTTTCATAGAAACAATCCATAAGTTTTTAAAAGATTTTATTATTTATTTTTAGAGAGAGGGGAAGGGAAGGAGAAAGAAAGGGAGAGAAACATCAATGTGTGGTTGCCTCTAGAGCACCCCCTACTGGGGACCTGGCCTGCTACTCAGGCATGTGCCCTGACTGGGAATCTAACCAGTGACCCTTTGGTTCACAGGCTGGCCCTCAGTCTACTGAACAACACCAGCCAGGGCCATAAGAAAATTTTAATACAAAATGTACTAAAAGGCATATCATAAAAGTAGGTCTCACTCCCTTTACCCAGGTTTGAAGGCAGCCTCTCTTCTGTTTCCTCTGCGTCTGTCCAGATAGTCTGCATTTACAATTATGGCATGTGTGTATATATCCAGAAGTGACTGTGTGCCATCCACACCGTCTCGCACAAACCTAATATGCTCTGGAGAACTTTCCAAACCTGTGCATAGAGCAGCCTTGGCTGTGCTCATAGCTGAGAGCCTTTCAGTTCTATTTGGAAAGAATGAATGTTCTGGAGTCAAACCACCCTTGGTTAGCTTGCAGCTTGCTCCTTTGCTGCATGCAGATTTGTGAAAGAGAAAGGCCGCCTTATCTAAAATGTCGCTCCTTCCTCATCCTCTGCCTCCCACCCTCTATTACCTCTCTCCCTAGCATCGCCCAGTATAACATGTACAGATTTTTTATTGTTCATCTCCCCCAATGGAGTGCAAACTCTATGACCACAAAAACTTTGTTCTAGTGCCACAGGGGGTGTTTTGCAGTAGGCACACCATAAATATTTGTTGAATGGTGGAATGAATGAATGCCTGGTTTGAAACGCCACCTCCATCATGTAGGAGCTATAAGATCTTGGGCAAGTTACTAACTCCCTCTTTGCCTCAGCTGTCTCATCTGCACGAGAGTATAATAGACGTAGGAATTAAATAAATTTATATATTCAAGAGATTCAGAACAAGACCTGGCTCATCGTTATATTTGTTATATGTTGGCTCTTATTGTTAGAGTATCTCGGTGCAGGGGCGTGCCATAATTTATTTAACTGGTCTTCTATTTAGGTTTCTTCCCAACAGAGCTGCAATGTAGAACTTTGCACATAATGTCACTTTGCACATGGGCAAGTCTATCTGTTGGATGAATTTCTAGAACTTCTGGGGCCACGGATATACATATTTTCTTTATTTTCAGAGATAATGTCGATTTGAAGGGACAAGCAATCGTGAGCAGAACTGGACCCACTGGAAAGCGCTGTCCCCGACACTGGACGTGCTTACGTAGTCAGTAGTCCGTGTGACCGGCGTTCAGGGAAGTGGCAGCAGCGGTCTCTTCCGTAGGTGGGAGGCTGGGCCAAGCGACCTGCAAGGCCCCTGCAGACCTGGAACATAAAGGCACACGCCATACCATTGTTGGCTGAGTGCCACGCATGTTTACAACATAAATACACAAGCCCAAAGTGTTCCATTTTATGTCCCCTTGGGGGTAAGGAGGAGACATACTCCTGTAATTTATTTTTAAACTAAGTCAATTTTTAGTTCACATTGTAGTGGGATCTTTTCGGTTTGTTTTTTGGGAGTGGAGTTTATTTTATTTTTGGACTTTTTTGAAGGTATTTGGTGTAAAATTTTTAAACATCCAATGTACCATTTTTAAAAATGTGTGGTCAATTACTTGAACTCTCCCTATACAAATTAAATTTTTATATAATGATTAGGGTAGGGGTGGGTCAAGATATATTATATTTCTTTTTTTAACTTTATTGGCTTTTTTTTCCCCTGTTGAGTCTAGTCAATAATCCACATTCTACAGCCACTCAAATGTCAAAATGTTTCAAAAACATAAAAAAATAAAGAAATGAATAGAAGCGTCCTTGTTCTTTAAATTATTTCTGTGTTACCCTGAACTGTAAGTGAACCCTCCTTGCTTATAAAAGAAGCAGCTGTTCATGCAATTGAAACCATGGTTCATTACAAGCTGACCTCAGATTCAGGAGTAAAACTTCCTCTATTTTACTACGACTATTCAGACAGGGACTGGAGATAAACAATAATCAAAATCAGGATGGAACTTGACTGGGAAACCCTCTATGTTCTTTGGCAGAATTATAGCGGCTCTCGAATTGCCAGGAGTGAGGCAATGTGAAATGACCCTCAAACATTCCCCTCTGAAGTGCAGTGGGTCCAGGCTGCCAACTCTGAGCAGACAAAGGCCGATTGTAACGACTTCTTAAGCATATACTTATAGAAACATTAATTATCACCAACCCTATTTTAAACATTTATAGAAAGTGGAGATGAAAGGGCCCTTTCATATCCATTTTTATATTCCCCCATGCAAGAAACTATGATTACAGAGTATTTTATTTTTGTATTTTTTTCTCCTTGGAATTCTTAGTTCTGGGTCTTATTCTTACAATGCTAAGTTTGGTTTGAGGCTTACGTGCCCCACAAGTCAGATACGGGACAATGACAGGGGAACGGAGTGGGCGAGTGGGTGTGGTGATGGAGGTGTGAGAAGTACAGGCCCCTGAAGCATGAAAATGACCCACTTTGGAAAAGTGGGCATTTGGTTTGATGAGATGCCAGGGGGAACCAATTCTAAACTGAAGTGGCTCAACAGTAGAGTTCCTCAGAACCTCGGGGTAGAGCTGTTTTAGCAAGGAGCCTTATGGGGTCCGACTCCGGGGAATTTGATCCAGCGTGTCTGAGTAGTGTGTTAACCAGCACTCCTGGAGATTCGGATGCAGGCGGCTTGAGGCCACACTTTGAGAGGAGAGTGGCTTGCAGATTAATTATTCCCAGCGAGAACCTTCAGCTGCGTGTCTACTCAACCTGCGTTTACACTCTCCCCTTCCGGAGCCCAGCCCTACCGTCTCTCTCCCAGGTCCCCTCCATGGCACGCAGCACCACGGCTAAAGTTGGCCCCAAAAGGGTGTGCGGCAGGCCATGTGCAAGGCTGTTCTTGGCTGAGGCCATCCATGAAGAATGCTTTTGACCTCTTGAAGTGAATTGTAATTCTTTTATAGAGTCATGAAAAAGAAAAAAGAGGAGAGAGAAAAAGAGAGACCACAGGCCAACTATCTGCTGACAGGGAGTACGTGTTATTGGCATTCGGAGGCTGAACTGGATCTGGTGGGGTAATGGAGAGACCTGGACTGGCCTGGTGGGGCTGGTAGCTCACTGGGCGTAGTGCAGATATGGGAACCGCTGTACGTTTGTCTGAAGGATTCATGAGGCTGCACAGACTCCATTGCACCTACAGAAACCTCGGCTCTGCTCTGGTTTCCCGATCGATGCCCACTGCGTCCCCTCCGCCCTCCGTCTCCTGCACTGCCATCGCCAGGCCAGGAGAACCTGTCTGCTGCTGCTTCACCTTCTCATCCTCTCTTCTGTGTCTGTGAACACAAATAACCGCAGCTCCCAAATAGGGTGTCAGGAGTCCAGAATGTGCTTTCCATCGGGTGCAATCTCTCTTCCGTCCAATTCCATAGTGTCTGAGAAGAGCCACTGGACCAAGGCCGGTGCACACTGTTGATCCCCCTCCACACCCCGCACCCTCCTGCCCCCGGCTTTCTGCTGAGACTGTGGGTGTTCCATTCAGAGTGGTGTTCACTCTGAAACAAAATTCTTTCCCAAGACGGCCAAAGCCAAAGAGTCCTGGCTTAGGATGGAGGGGGGGCTGTTATTTATTAGGTGTGTACTATGTACCCAGTGTTTTGCATCTTTATTGCACTTACTCCTGACAATAGTCCTACAGGATAGGCAACATTATCTCAGTTACAGTGGGAAAAATGAGGCCGAGAATCTGATGGCTTGTCCAAGACTGTGCACGTAGGGCTAGAATGTATGAGATCAAGAGGGATTTGTGTTTTCTACGTCCTGTTGCTTTAATGACTTGTCTAACTCTGAACCA
>PVKM010043161.1:0-12596 GCA_004027735.1 Carollia perspicillata
GCCTTAGTTGCTACTGACACATCAGTGGGAGGGATTTACCCCCAGAGCAATTGATTGCAATGACTGGCTGCAACTGTTGTGGAGGATTAGCTGTGCAGGGGCCCCGTCCACGCTGCAGGATTCACTTCAGTGGGGTTCCCGTGCCCGCTGAGTGTTTCATTTGTGGTGGTGTGTGCGTGGTGCTTCGATGTGGCCCGAAGCTGTCCACCGGGTGTGCTGGCTCTGGTGCCTCCTGGGAGGTGCAGGCCAAGGTCAGTTGCTACATGTGTTTTGCTTCGGGCCACCAAGCATGAGCTACAAAGTGATCTGCAGATGGCGGCTACAGACGCTGTGTTTGGAGGTGCCCAGGAGAGGCCAATCTGCAAACCAAGGCTGGCTGCTGCTAGTGCTGGGACTGTTGCCACTTAGCAAGAGGTACGGGGCGTGCTGAGGCCAGACGCTTCTTGTTTGGGAGATTTTAGCAAAGTCTGAAGCACCAGGCAAGACAGGCTGTTAGTATGGAAAAGCCACTGGAAACAGTTTGGGTGGACTTGCAAACGGGGTGGCGGGGGGAGGCATGTCAGGGAACCACCAGTGCTGGGTGAACAGTGATGGCCAGGCTGATGGAGACCCAGATGTGGCGCCCAATCCAGAAATTTAAATTTCTTTCTGGAGCTTCTGCAATTTCTATACAACTGTCACGGGCCAGCAAGGTGGACAGTGCCATGTCCCACTGCGAGGCCTTGACATTAGGACACTGGAGCTATCACAGAGGGGGTGTCATTCACACCAAAAATGCCTGATATGGAAGGAAACAGGTTGGGCAGTCAGCAAAAAAACAGGGGGAGGGGGTGCGGCCAATGCAGCTGCAGAGGAGCAGGATATGCCACCCCAAATATGCCACTTTGGCATAAGAACCCTTTCGAGCTGAAGGCATCTGGATGTCTCACATCTCCCATCTGCCTAAAAGCAGAGGCTCTTGGGAGAATACTGTCGTGAATCCCTTCCCGGGATCAACTCTAGTTTTCTCCTCCTGAAAAGAGAAGCTGCGCCGCTCCCAGACGCACTTCCTCCCTAACAGCCGAGCCCCGCCTCTCCTCCTGAGGCCCATTTATCTGTCCCGAGAGTCACGTGCTCGCCGCAAGTGGCGAGCGCTTCCCACGCTTCCCTTACGCCTGTGTGCGGAAAGCCCTCCAGCCTCACTGCTCCTGCGGGCATTCGCTTATTTCTGTGATGCCCTGAGCACGTAGAATTAATAAGTGTAATTAACAAAGATAAAAGTTAATAAGGTCTCCTGTAAAAATGTCTTTCCTTAGTTTAATTTGCAGATCCCCCAAATTAAGAGTGTAGAGAGAAAGGTTTCCTTCCCCTACATACCAGAAGTTTGCCAAGTAAGATCAGGTATGGGTGGGTGCTCCTCCATTCCACTCGGCCTACATTAGCTGGGGTCAAAGGTAAGAATGCTTCTGACAAGCCAGCCCTGCCTTCTCCTTGACATCCTGGCCAGGCGGGGACCTCCTGCGGGTGGGTCAGGGACCCCAGGTCCGACACGGGGTGTGCTCAGCCTGGACTTAATCCTCGGGCCATTTGTAGTCCCGTGCCCACTCCTGCCGCGGGGTCTGCCTGTGCACAGAGTGGAATATTCACCCCCAGGAGCGGGAGCGGCACGGGCTCTGTCCGGTCATGAACTGAGTGCGTGGCTGGGTTTGAGGAAACGAAGGAGTCGCCTTTGACTGAGACCAGCCAGGAGCGTGGAGCTCTCCATGAAATTCTCAGAGCTTCGGTGGTGTTGAAACAGCAGGTGGAGTCACAGAAGGGGAGCCAAGCCGCTAATCTGGTCACATGAGTCTCAGCCACGCTACTCGCGTCACTTTCATCCAAGGATGAACTCCCGTGAGTCCATGACTCAGGTCTGCTTCTGGGAAACCTGGCCCAAGAGAGACACGGTCGGGGATCTGTGGATCTTCAAGTCAATGGAAGGGCCTCCGAAAAGTCAGTGACAGGCCCGACTGGTGTATCGACATGTTTACAACTCAGCGGAGCAGCACATTCTGTTCCTCGTGTCAAACGTGCTCTAGAGATTGAGCCGATGACCTGCTTTAACGTGCTCCAGTGTTTAACAAGCTGGAATGTTCTGGAAGACTTTGCACCTGTTCAGAAAGGACCGCGTGGCACCAAGGAGCCTTAGGTAAATAAACGGGGGCACCTGAGCCAAAGCCATGGGATCCCACCCCCATCCCTCCTCCCCATTATCTCTTCAGGATGTGGAAGATCCCAAGTCCTCCAAATAGTTCCCTCCTTAGCGATGAGACCTAGCACCGAGGTTTGCTTCCCCTCCATCTAGCAGAGCTCTTTTGCGGAGAGACGGAACGCCTCTTTCCCGGAGGCAGCACTGGGAGGAGTGAAGCGCTCGGCATATGTTACAAGAAACAGGCGTGAGGCTAGCTCTGCAAACTCTGAAGGTGCCTGTCACTGTCCTCAGGGAGGAGCAGAGGCCATGAGGACATTAGCTCTGTGTTCTGATTTCCACGGTGTCAAGTGAGCAGGTCTGCCCATCAGGACCCACTGGGTGTGTGAGCCCAGCGGCGGCTGAGTGAAAGGGAGCCTCGCCTGGCTCGTCTGTAAAGCAGGGCGTTGCTTCTGCCCTGGCTGGCTGGTGACCTGAAGGTCACGTCAGCATGTTGTCCTGACCTGCATTGCCTCTCTGTCTCCATAGGGTCCCCGTGCCCTTCAAATGCTGGCACCACGCCCCCTTCCCTGGAAAGCCCCCACATGCCAGCCCCCGTCCCAGAGGCAGAGCCAGCCCTGCAGGCACAGGGATACGGCCACGGCCTGGGGTGGCAGACCAACCCCAGGTGGGGTGCCCGGGCTGCCGTCCCCCACACATTCTTGGTCCTCTCAGCGGCATGGTAGGGCTGCACCCCTACCTCCTTGGGGCTGGGCGGGCTCACGTGAATGGTCTGGCCAATGAGTTACGGATGGAGGACGTGAGTAGCTGGGATAACTCCCTCCAAAAGCCTGGCCCTTCTGTCCCGTCGGAGGCTGTGTGCCTGGGAGTAGGGAGATGCGGACAGATGGGCCCCAGCCATCTAGGAATGAGCCCAAAATAAGCCTATGTGGGGCTTGTTTGGTTTACTTACTTTTTTTTATTGTAGTACAACATACTTTACTGTCTTAAACACTTTTAAGAGCATGAGCTCTGGGGCCTTAAGTACAGTCCCATTTGGGGCCAATCGTCCCCACCACCCGGGCCTGAAGGTTCTCATCTTCCCAAACTGAAACTCTGTCCCCATGAAACCCTCCCAAATTCTTGCTGTTCCCATGGAGAAATCAGCCCTCCTGCAATCTGGCGCTAAAGGGAAGGATCGGGAGCCAGGACCTGCCAGCAAAGCAAACCACAGACTTGACCTTCCCAGTGACCGTGACATCACCTGACACACCACGACGCCCTAGAACTCCTCTGTAGGCAGAGACCGTGCAACGGGGCCTCGCCCGCCCCAGGGGGGAGGGGAACCATGATCGCTGCCTCTCCTCCCCCAGTGTGGACACGTTAAATAAAAACATTTATTCACGTACAAATTTGTTAGAGCTCACAGCACAAATATGTTTTCTATACTTTCCTTCTGGAAAATAAAATAGTCCTGGGATATGGCAAATACACATTGCTTTTATGACCAGAAGGCAGGGTTGAAGCAGAGAAAGACAGACAGAGAGGCAGAGGAGACCTGAGTGAAATAAAAAAACCCTGGAGAGTCCCTCCAATTGCGGACACACCAGCTGTTTGCCTGTGCACAAGTGACGAGACAGCTCCATGCCTGTTCCCCGTCGAAACTGTCTCCTCCTCTGTGCGTGGGCTGCGGGAGTGGCCCTCCCAGCCAGGGCCCCAGACGCAGGAGTTCAGGGCCCTCCACTCCCACTGGGTCCTCGTCCCTTGCCTCCACCCCTCGCTGCAGGGTGGGGGGGTGACCCCACCCCCCAGACGCCACCCACTGCTGCAGCGTTTGTTACCCCAGGTGGCCGGCCACCACAGAGCATGAAACCTAGTGAGGGGTGTGAGAGACAGGAGAAAGCCCCCACCCATTTTACAGGCCAGGGCCCGCACGAGCCCCATCTCACACAGAGGAAACAGAGTGGGTGTTAGGAAGCCATCCGGAGACCTCGGTCGCTTGGCCTCTCCCTCCAACAGCATTTTTTGAGCACCAACTGCATGCCCAGGACACAGAACAAACGGATGGAGGACGTGAGGACTGGGGACCAATCAAGAACTTGGGGTGAAACCCAGGACAATACAGAGGCTGGGCCGCTTCCACTGAAAAGGGAGGGATTTCCCACCAGGGCCCCAGCAGCCCACTGGGCTACATAAATTTAAATGAGTAAAAAATGAAGTAACCGAAGCATTCTGTTTCTCATTCTCATTGGCCACGTCACGGGCTCAGTAGCCACCCGTGCCTGGCGACTGCTGTGGTACTAGTGCACATGGAGAACGTGTCTGCCATGCCAGGAAGTTCTCTCTGAAGCTGCCTGGTTTGTGTCTGATGCGGATCCATTTCCAGGCGAAAACAGAGGGTGAGCTGAGCTTCCCTCAGCTGAACACATAGTCTGTTTGCTGAGAGACCTGCGGCTGGACGAGGACCCACCGCACACACATGTTGGATACAAGGGAAAGTGGTGACTTCCCGATAAGACGCACTGTAGCGATGTTCACATTGCAGCTGTGACATTGTAATAGAGTTTTGTAAAATGTTACCACTGGGGGAAACGGCAAACCGTTTCTTGCAACTGCATGCGAAGAATCTATTTACAATGGTCTCTGCAAAAACTCACAGCACAAAATATTATCTTGACGACTGTGTTCTTTGGTGCCCCCTTGAATTCCCTGTCTAGGCCAGGGGCTTGCTCACCCCTCCTTGGTTCTGACCCCAATTTGGAGAGGCTGTGAGCTGGTTTCTTGCCATTGTGTGCCTGATACCAGGCCGCAGAGAGGGGTAAGATCGTCCCGGGAGATGGGGACATCGATCCACAATGAAGGTCTAGAGGTTGGGCAAGGCTGAGTCACTGGGTAATGACCTTGGGCCAGGAGTGACCAGGGGTTGACCTCCCAACCCTCACATGGCCCCCGCACCTGCAGAGTGGGTGCCACAAGGAACATGCATATAAAACTCTGGCAACGCCAGTGCGTCGTCCCTGTTTGTCATTTTGCGAATCTTTCTGGGGTCTTGGTAGCCTCTCGCCAGAAACTCTTGCCAAGGCCCTTTGGTGTGGGGGTTCTGGGACCCCCGACCTCAGAGGCCTCCTGCCCGCCCAGCCAAGTGTGCAGCACTGGGCAAGCCCCCTGTCGCTGGTGTCTGAGCTTCTGCAGTCTCACAGGAGGTCACAAAAGGAAAACTGGGCAGGGCAGAGATGATGCTGTTGCCCTCACATTCCACCTGGGGAAACTGAGTCTCCATGAAAGAGTGACGACGTGATGGAAATTCCATGGCACCTTCCTGGGGTTGCCCGCCGACCCCAAACCTTACTGGGCAGGGGTGCTTCATGGGTTTCGCAGAGGGGGTGAATGCAGCCCCGAGTGGGGACCAGAGCCGCCGGGTTCCAGCTGCCCATCCACACACCAAAGGCAAGAATCCGGCCCTCCCCTGCCTCGCCCCGCCTCACCCCATCAGGCTTTGACCCACGCGGTATGTTCTTCCTCACATCTGACTTGATTCCATCATGCTTTGTTTTTAACTCATGTCTCCCCATTCTGAGTGAATCTAAGACCAGGAGGCCACCGGGTTTCCTCTGGAGATGAGAAAATTAAGGAGGACAGGGATGTGGGGTGATTCCCAGGGAGGGCCTGTCAAGGGGATGAGTGACAGCGACAGGCATGAAAACTTGTGCAAAACTTGTGAAAAACTTGTGCAAACTCGCTAAGGCTGGGAGGGGCGCCCCCAGCCTCCCCCCATATCCCTTGGGGGGATAAGTCACTCCTTGGTGCATTTATTGAGCACTTGCTCTGTACCAGGCCCTCCATAAACTCGGTCCCATCATCCCTTTAATTAAAAACAAAATTGAGAGGGTGGGAAGGGAGGGAGAAAGAGAAGGAGAGAAACCTAGATGTGAGAGAGAAACATTGACTGCTGTCTCTCATACGTGCCCTGACCTGGGACCGAACTGAAGACCTTTCGCTTTGGGGGATGACGTCCAACCCACTGAACCATGGTGGTTGGGGCTCATCCTTTTAATTTTTATTGAAGAAATTCAGCACTAGCGAGTGTGGCTCGTTGAGTTGGAGTGTCGTCCCGTAAACTGAAAGGTCGCAGGTTCGATTCCTGGTCAGGGCACATACCTGGGTTGGAAGTTCGGTCCCGTCTGGGCGCGTACGAGAGGCAGCAGGTGGACGTTTCTTTCTCAAATGGATGTTTCTCTCCCTCTCTCCCTCCCTTCTTCTCTAAAATCAATAAGCATTTCCTCGAGTGAGGATAAAAAAAAACACACCTCATTCTTTCAAAGCGAACAGTCCAATGACATTTAGTACATTTACCATGTCATTCAGCCATCACCCCAAAAAGAAGTCCCATCCCCGTCACAGTCGTCCCCGCCAACTCTGCTGAAAACCATGAACCCACTTCCTGTCTCCGGGGATGCGTCTGTTCTGGATATTTTACATAAATGGAATCACATACCGCATGGCCTTTTGTGTCTGGCTTCTCTCACTTCGATTTTAAAAAACAAAATGTATTTTTAAAAAAGTTTTAGGTTTGCAGGAAAACTGTGCCATTACTAGAGAGGGTTTCCGTAGCCCTGCCTATTCCTCCTGTGTTAGCGCCGCGTATCAGCATGGCCGCTGTCTTGTCCAGGGGAGCGAGGGCAGCTCCCCAAATAACAGATGTCATTCTGACAGCCCCTACTGGGACACGTGGGGCCAGTGCCTGCAGGAAGCTGGGGAGCCCACGCTGGCGTCTCTGTTTACCCAGGTGGAGACTGGGCCCAGGGCAGCCAGGGCAGCCAGGGCAGCCAGGGCAGCCGCAGCCGCCAGCCTAGGGAAAGCTCGCAGCTGCTCCAGCTCCGGGATTTTCCTGCCGCTCCTGGAGGAGAGACGTGGAAGGGCGGGATCTGCCAAGAGGAAACCACCAACATACAATCTACAGCACAGGCTCAGAGAACAAGCTGTGCCGGGTCACAGGATTTGGCAGGCAGCAGGGGGCAGGGAACGGTCATTGGCATGGCCTGGCAGGGCCCTGTGCCACCTGGGAGGGTAGTGGCTTGGCGTGTAGCACCCACCTCTCCCCACCCACACACAGAGGCGAGGCCAGGCAAGGGACAAGAGAGGAGCCTGGGGGAACTGAGATGTGGCCTTCGGAGGCGGGGAGGCCAGGAGACCTGGCTGGGCCATGGTCCTGGAGGGGGCTGGTGGTGGCCTGGCCTGGGGCTGGGCAGTTGAGGGGTCTGAGAGGAAGGGGCTAGGAGGGAGCTGAACAAATGGAGGGGGCAGGGGCAGGCTCCAGGGTGCCCAGGTTCCCTCCTGAAGGGCCAGGTGGCAAGAGGGTGTGCCACCTGCTGACCTCAGATTTCTAGGCAGGAAAAGGGTGACCTGCTGCACCCAGCTACCTTAAGGGATCCTAGTGCCTGTACCTTGCCAGGTGTGCTTTCCCTCTCAACCCAGAGAGCCCCCCTCTCACTCCCACCCAGCGTCAAGGCTGTCCCCAGGTTCTGGTGGGTCACCTCCTCACTCTGCCTGGCATTTGTCACGTTGTGATCTGCCAGGCATCACCCCCACCAGGCCTGTTACCCCTCACCAGGCTGTCTTCGAGGGTGGCAATGGCTCACCGGGTCCTTTGGGCCCCAAGGCCACACTCCATGTGGCGACAATGTCCTTCCAAAACCGACATCTGATCAGGCCTCTGCTTTGCTCACATCCCTTCTGTGGTGTCCACCCAAGAGAAACGAACACAGATATCCACAGAAAACCTGTGCACGCGTGTCCACAGCAACACAACTCACAGTGGCCAGAAGTGGTAACATGGACAAATGAAGAAACGACGTGGCCCATCCAGACACTGGAATTACCGCGCAGCCACGAAATGGAATAAAGCGCAGGTACTCGCTGGAGGGGCTGAACCTTGAAAACTCGATGCTCAGTGTGGGAAGCCACACACAGAGGGCCCCGGGGCTGACACGGAGCAGGCCACCTGATCCCCACGCCCACGGACCCTGCAGACCAGCCACCCTCACACACCCTGTCCGAGTTCCGGTTAGCATCGCTGTCAATGGTTTAGGACCACTAACTAGGCTTGGAGCAGCTTGCTTTGTGGCAACAGAAAACCAGGACAAGTTTTTACGAGTTTTATTAAATCCTTATAAAACAGAATACAAAACCCCGGCACAGACAGTTGGCGTCGAGGAGACCTTCCGAGCTGTATCAGTGCGCCCGGTACAGTGGAGTTAAAGTGCTTGGATGTTTTTCCCCCACTTTTAAAAAACTTGAGTTGTCTTTTCAAACACATCTTAACGTGGAAACACTGCCATTGCCCCTCCCCACCCGGGGCCAGAGCAGCCAAGCAGCCTGGGGCCCTGGGGCCCTGGGGCCCTGGGGCCCCGGTGCTCATTCACAGTAGCGGTTCTGGCCAGTCCTCCAGGTTGCACTGTAGACGTGATGGGGGAGAGGAAGTGGCTGTCCCACCTTTGAGGGGAAAAAAAAAAAAAGCTGCTCACAGCTCAGCTTTCCAGACTGAAGTGGCCACAATGCCTTAGCTGGGCGAGGCCTCATCTCTCACAAAAAGGCAGAACCCCCAGTTGGGATGCATTGAACCACTGATGGGCAAGAAATGATGGAGGGGAGGGCAGCTGCCCACCCAGGGTCTTTGGAATGGCCAGCCCACAGAGTCAGGTGGGTGGAGATGGGCACCGGCCTGCAGACGGCAACAACTTACAAGACTCAGGGTCAGTGTCCGAGCCCCCCCAGCCCACGAGGCCCCCTGACATTCAAGTATTCTTCAAGAATAGGAAAGGGAAGTCATCTGATGTTCTTAAAAAACTAATGGAACAGAATGAAAAACTAGATGCCAGAGGGCTGTCCAGCTGGCTTGCCTGAAGACCCAGCCGCAACCTGGGCCGAGCTGCCCTGGTGAGGGCCGGGGGGCTGCCCTGCTGGCAGAAGCACACGCGTGCACAAAGGAAGAAGCTTGTATTGCATAGTGTTTCCCACCCAAGGACAAAGAGGGGTGTCAGAGTCTCCCCAAGCCCAGTGGGTCATGCGACATCTGACCCGGGTACTGGGGTGGGTTGGTTCCTGGGTGCCTGAGGGGGCAGTTCTCCTGAAGGTGGGCACAGTGGAAATGCTGCCTTTCGGGGACAGGGGATTCAGCAGGACCCCTTGCCAGCCCTTGCCCCAAGGAGGGGAGGAGGCAGGGCTGACGGAGCTTCTATGCCAACCCAACTGTCAACAGGGATGCGGCCATAGTCAGACTGAGCCCTGAGCAGGGGCACTTGGGTGCCTGGGGTCGGGGGCTTTACTGGACCTCCACATTGGCTGACAGGTGCTGGCCCAGCCCCTCCCATTCCTCCAGTGGCCCATCCCCCTAGACAGAGCCACCAGTGGGGGTGGGCCCAGTTGGCAGCTCTTCACCCCACCGGCACATGACTGGCCCCTCGAGTGCCTTTGGGAGGAAAGGAGGGGCAGGGTCGGTCCAGTCCTGAGAACACTGTGAGGGCTGGGGAGGGGGAGAGTGTGTGTGTTCCGGGGCCCCCCAGCTCTGGAAGACAGCTAAGGTCCTCCTCTCCTGAGTCACATCGGGCAGGGGCGCGGGCACAGGGCCTTTCACAGTACAGGTGAGTGTGTGGGGCCAGGGTGGTGGGGTGGGGGCACGTGCAGCACACACACCCTCTGCTCTTCTCCCAGGGCACCTGTTTGCTTTTAACACCATTCAAAGGGGAAAAAATGGGGGTAGGGGACAGAAAAAAAGGAAAAACCCAACAGCAAAAACTTTATATAAAAAGACACCCCCAGCTGAGCTGAGCAGAGCAACTCAGAACCCATAGTGGGGGGGAGGGGGCAGGTAGCGCAGCCCGCTGGTCACTGGCTGGCAATAGCTTAAAAAACTTTTGAGATCTAACAGGGGAGGGGGCGACCAATGTACAGAGGGAGGGAGGGGTCACACGTGGTCCCCGACTAGGACCACAGGGGCTGCCGAAAGACTGGCTCGCTGCCGCCGCTGGGCCAGCTTGGATTGGGATGGTGGGGACAGATGCAGGCAGCGTGAGGTAGGTCGGATGACCATGGGCTGGCCCTGCTCCACTTCCTCCAACTCGTCCTCCTCGCGCTGGGCCAGCTGCCGGTTCATGGCAATGGCCTCGGCTGCGAAGGACGTGAGGTCTTTGGCACAGCTGTTCCTAGAGACAGAGCAGGGTAGTCACCAAAGAGGGGGAGGTGGCTGCCAGGTGCACCCCCTGCTTCCCTTGGAATGCCAGGGTCCATGTAGTGCCCTGGGGGTGGGGCTGTGCGCCCCCAGTGCCCCCAGCCCAGGGCTTAATCCATCACTGGGTACAAGGTCACCCTGTGCCTGAGCAGCTTCCCCTATAACTTAAAGGAGATTGATTTTGTCTTTCTAAAGAACTTAACTTTTAACACACAACCCCCCTTGCACTAAGGGCTCCCCATCCAGGCCCCAAGACGCCACACGGGCCTCACCTCTGCAGGACCATGGGCGTGGGCAGGGTGTTCTCTGGAGCGCACTGCAAGGGGACCAGGGAGGCAGGGTGAAGAACAGAGCCAGGACTGCCCTCCCCAGGGCCAGCCCGCCCCAGGGCCAGTCCTCTCAGGCCCCCAGCTGTCTGGGACACTGAGGGTCAAAAAGTACACCTGCCTGGAAGCTGAGGCAAGCTGGGGTGAAGGGGGTGTTTCAGGAGTGCCTGTGGTAGAGGCCAGCGGCTCCCCAGGCCTGGTGGCTCACTGGCCACCCCGCCTAACCATTCCTGGCCCAGCCCCTCTTCTCCCTTCTCAATCAGGGTCTCCTGAAACTCCCAACAAGAATTCAGAGCCCCTCCTCTGGCTTGCCTTGAGTAGGTGGTCTTCGCTTACCATGGGCCCCCTGCCCTGGTGGCCCCAAATTGAATGACCATTGGCCAGGAGAAATGCCAGGCTCTTCTGGGGTCAGAGGGAACAGAACCCTGTCTGAGGCCAGCTGCCCACCTGTTTGCCCCCTGGCTGACCTTAGCTTGCTGCTCTATGCCAGGCGGGAAGAGGCCTGAGAGCTGCGGAGCACAGGCTGGGGATTTGCTAAGCAGCTCCTGCAGCCCCGCCCCAACCTGGCCAGCCGGCGGGGGAGATTTCCTGACTGTGCCTGGGCCCCCAGAGGACGACTGTGACCCAGCCCCAGAACCACACTGCAGCAAGGGGCTGACACTGGGCCCTGAGGGTCCTCCCGTACTTGTTCTGAATCACAACCTGGGCCACTGGAGGCTGGACAGAGGCAAAGCCCCCCTGCTCTGCTGGCCCCAATGGGGCTGGTACTCACCCCCTGCACCCAGGGGTGCTGCAGGACCTGAGCAGCGCTCAGCCTCTGCTTGGCATCGCGAACCAGCAGCTTCGAAATGAGGTCTTTGGCAGCGAAGGAGATGTGGGCCCAGTCCTTCTCAGGAAACTCGTACTTGCCCTCTTGGATGCTTTCGAACAACATGTTCTGGGGGAGGACATGAAGGAAGGGTCGGCTGCAGCCCAAAGGGCCAAGGCCCTGACATCTGATGGGCTAGTCTGGACCCCCGGGGGGCTGCCACACTGACAGGCTCTGTCAGGGTCCTGAGGCCTGCCCTGTGGCCCAGGAACCAGGTACAAGGACCCTGGACTGGCTAGACAACAAGGTGAAACTCAGGCCCAGGGTCCTGGGATCAGCTGGCAGAGCCGCCAGGGACTCTCCAGGGCCTAGGAAGATGAGGAAACCAAGGTCTAGCGGCAGCTGGTCTGGAGCACTGCCCTCCTGTGGGCTCCAGGACCTGAATCCTGGGCCTCTGGCCCTGTACAGGAAACAGGAACCCCATCACCCCAAACCACAGGCCTCACTCCACCTCAGCTACCTGAACGAAATGCTCTCTGCTGTAGGGCATGGGCCCCAAAGAGCCTCACGAAACCTGCGGTCAGGCCAGCATTACTCTGTGGATGCGGTCAGCGTTCAGGGGCCAGGCGCTGAGAGTCGCACAGCGCAAAGGGTGGGGGCACACAGCAGGTCCCTTGCGCACCTGGCAGGCTGGGCAGGCCTCACCACGGTCCCAACCACAGTCGCTGCCGCAGTGGCCCACAAAGGGTGGGTAGCCACTGAGCAGGATGTAGAGGATGACACCCAGGCTCCAGAGGTCACAGCGCTTGTCGTAGATGCTGGCCTCCTCGCTGAAGGCCTCCACCACCTCAGGGGCCATATACTCTGCAGAGCCACACTGTGGGAAGGGAAGGGTGTGTGTGTGTGACAACAGGATGCAGACAAGGAGGGCAACCCACAGGGACTTCCCAAGGTAGGAACGCCTAGTCACCTGAGCCTCAGCCCGCCCTGAATGACAACTCTGCCCGGCCAATCACAGGCTGATGATGAGTGCTAGCCCCGCCCCTTTACCTCGGCCCCGCCCCAACCCCCACCCCAGCCCAATCAACA